>VKON01002940.1:0-16841 GCA_009741485.1 Malurus cyaneus samueli | reverse complement strand
AGGGTTTTCCCCTCCACAGGAGGGTTTCCCCCTCCATATTCATTCAATTTTACTGGATATTTGATTATTTTACTTGTCACTAAATTATCTTTTCCCCTCTCCTGTCACTAAACTCATTTTTTTCACCCTTTGAAGCTTAAAAATCCATGTCCACGACACCCACCACTTAATAATTCTCTGCTGTTGTGAGCAAAAAAAAAAAAAACAAACCATGGATAGATCCCTAGGGATGGACCCCCAGGGATAAATTCCCAGGAAAGAGACTATTTTAAAGTCCTGTGGCTCAGTTTACCCTGAGGGGGGTGACACAGGAGCCTTTCATAGCCTCTGACCGACATCCAAAACCTTAAATTTAGCAGCTGATCAGCCCTCCTCACACAGGGCACATCCAAAGTATGCCTGAATCATCCTGGAGAAATCTCTGGGATTTAACACAGGGGAATCAGCGGGAAAATCAGGATGTTTTGGGTTAGTCTGGATTTTTTTTTTTCCCCACCTCCCATGCCAGACGAGGAGGTGAATGACATAATCGAGCCGGGGAGAAGCTGAGTCACAGCCGGGCTGATCCGTGCCTTGTGCTGCTCTTTCCCGATTTTTGGTGGATCGGGGTGGGCTGCAGGGGGAATTCTGCAGCAGGATGGAGGGCACGGCAGGGATGGGTGGGGTGGGTGGGAATGCCGGGCGAGGATCCTTCAGTGCTTTCCAGAGGGTTCTGTCACGGGAAGGAGGGAGGAGGGATGGGGTGGGATCAGGGGGAGGGGGCTGCACAGGGATCCCCCCTCAATGCCCACTCCACAGGGACAGGGACACGCTTGGGTCCAGGGCATGGAAAAAGAGTTCATTGGGATGCTGCTGGTCCAGCTCTGCTCCCCAGAGCTGACAGGATGGATTTCAGGAGAAGTTGGGAAGGGGATAAACCCCACCCTGTCCTTCCCTCCCATACTGTTTGCATGGGGAAACTGAGGCACGGTCCCCTCCAAATTACGGTGCAGAGAAGGGCTGTGCCCAAGGCTTTGGATAAAACTCTAGCAGAGCTCAATCCTGCGGTTAGACCCAGCCTAGAGTCAAACCTCCACAATCCCACCCATCAGCTCCTGTTTTTTTGGGGTGGTATCCTGCGGGATTGGGTCAACACGACAACACCTGAGATTTTTGGCCACTTTGGGGCAACTCCTGTGCCTTTGGTAGAGCTTTTCTCTTCCTCTTCACCCCTTTCAGAGCCCGAAAATGCTGGACACCATCAGCAGCCAGTACGACTCGTTCATCTACTGGAGGATGCCGATCCCGCGGCTGGACGTGGCGGAGCTGGAGGGGCTGGGGCTCGCAGACATGGCTCTCTACAAGCCCAAGGGAGCGCTGGCCAAGCTGGGCGAGCGGGGCAACCAGGACCTGTCCCAGGAAGAGGACAGTCTGCTGCAGTTCAACAGCTTTAACTTCTGGCGAGCTCCCATCGCCAGCATCAGCTCTTTAGATTTCGATTTAATTTGAAGCCTCTCCCAAGCCCTCCTCATCCCCCCCAGCTCTCTCCCTTTCCGCCAGGCATGCCAGGATTTGGTTTTGTTGTCAGTTTTGGAGGTTGTTGGGTTGGGTTTTTCTCGGTTTCTGGGCAGTTTTGCCGTTGCTAATTCGCTCAGCAGTTCACCGTGGCCTTGATGGTGAAAATCTCCAACCCCTCTCCACCTTCTCCCCCTTTCCCTCCCGGAATCACAACGGTGCAAGTGGAGAGGAGATGGAAACAACTCCCCTGTGGTCCCTCTCCATTTCCAGAGGGTGTGGAGATGCCACCCCCCATGTCAGTGTGACTGTGACTGTCCCCGCCCTGTAGTGACAATTTTGCAGCTCATTTCTCATTTGCTTTTTAAAGAAACTCATTTGTGCAAACAGGGCACCAGAGGAGCAATGGGAATCGCCCTCGTTTTTCAGAAAACATCGACCCTCTGCACTCTCCTGGCCCAATTTCTCCAAAATCTGCCTCATCCCTTAACCTTCCCCTGAGGAATGCAAGGTGGAAGAGGCAGGGATGTGCCCAGTGTATCAGAACAAACCTTTTTCTTGAGAAAAAAAATCACTCTGAGCCTTGTGCTGTGAGTCCAAGCAGAAAATATTATGTCCAGGAGCATAAATATACATGGAAATGCTCTGACTTTGCTTGGTGGGGCTAAAGCTGGGTGTTTGTTGCCCCAAATTTGATTTTTTTCATCGTTTTTTCTGGTTTCTTCCCAGTGCAGATCCTGACTGGGACAGATGCTGGGAATATCATAGGGCCTGGAAGGGTGACAGGGGCAGAGGTGAAAGATAAGACAGAGAATTTAGTTTAATTTTACTCTCAAATGAAAATATTTCAGGCTTTCCACTCATTTAATCAATCCCTTTGAAAAGAACAACAAACCCTAACTCTAAAAAAGAAAAATTTAAATGGGGGGTGTCAGTTTGGGGAGATTTTTACCTGTTGAGGTTTATTTCTGAGCATCATCTCAAAAGGAAGGAGAGAACGCAACGTGGAATAATTTTGGCTTTTGAACAGGTTTTTTTTTTCCCCGTCAAGGTTGTTTTCTGGGATTGATTTGTCTTCTTGAATGTGCTTTTTTGGGTTTGATTGGGGTGAAGTAATGTGGAGCATCCCAAAATCACCCTGAGAGTTGGTGGGTTCATGGCTGGGGGCAGGCTGAGGTAGCACTCAATAAGTGCCAGAAATAGGCTAAAATTGGAAAAATCTGCGTTCTACTGGGAAAACGGGATGCGGCTCTCATGTAATCTCAAGAAATAACCAAGTCTGCTGATTCTGAACAACCATCTGTGTAAAACCAGAGGTGAAAAATGTAAATTCTCCTCTGCAGAGCTGTTTGCCTTCTGTGTTCCCAGCTGGGAAAACCTGCAGAAATATTTATTATGAAACTTTAAATAAAATCAGTTCAAACCATACACATTCCCGTAGACATGTAGACTGACATCAAGTTCTTTGGCATTAAATTGTCTTAAATTTTCTGTCACTTTTACAGTGAGCTGCGAACTGACCCCTATGTCTTTGTTCATGCTGTGGAAGACTTAAGCATGGAAAAACTAGGCCTGAAGGATTATTTTAAGCACAATAAGGATATTATTTACACTTCAGCTTTTCCAAGCCCCACAGAAAAACACCCCGGAGAAGAAAGAGGACTCAGAGTTTCAAATTTTCTTCAAAAAAGGGCATTTTGAGCAAGTCAGGGGCACTGTAGGGGGTAATGCAGCCTGAGGGGAGCTCAGTCCTAGACTGGAAGGCACTCAGAGGGGACAGATACACACAAACAAAATACACGCATATAAATAGAGGTATATTTACAGACGTTTAGACGTTTACTTTAGCCAAAGCCCTAAAAAACACCCACACGCGATCGCCTCAGCGAGGCGCCGCCGCCATTTTATACTTGGCGCCAAAATGCCTCTGCCGGATCTAACTCCAGGGACGCATCACCATCCGCCCCCTCTGCCGATTGATATTCTTCCGCCAGAGGCAAACACTCCCCTGTCAAACCTCTCCCGACGGCCCCAGGGCGCGGAGAACGATGGAAAAATAAGAAGAAGAGATTCCCACACTCCCCATAGTTCCTGTCGCGACAGAGCGCTGGCGGATCAGTCCGATCTTCCTCCGCCGCCTCGGAGGACTCTTTTGCTGCCGGTCCTGAATCCTTACGCCGCGCGGACCGCCATTTTGTGAGGCCGCGGCGGGAAGGCGGGAAGGGCGGGAAGGGCGGGGCAGCCGCGGGCGGGAGGGGCGGAGCGCTGTGAGGGGGGGGAGAAAGGTGAGGGATTCGGGGACCACCGTGAGGGGATTCAGGGACCCGTGTGAGGGGCTTCGGAGACCACCGTGAGGGGATTCAGGGACCCGTGTGAGGGGCTTCGGGACCCTGTGAGGGGTTCGGGACCCCCGTGAGGGGATTCAGGGACCCATGTGAGGGGCTTCAGGGACCCGTGTGAGGGGCTTCGGAGACCACCGTGAGGGGCTTCAGGGATCCCTGTGAGGGGATTCAGGGACCCCCGGAGGGGCTTCAGGACCCACTGTGAGGGATCCCGTGAGGGTTCAGGACCGTGAGGGGATTCAGGGACCCTGTGAGGGGATTCAGGGTCTGTGAGGGGATCGGGACCCCGTGAGGATTCAGGCCTGTGAGGGATCGGCCCCGTGAGGTTCAGGCCTGTGAGGGGTTCGGGACCCCGTGAGGGTCAGGCCTGTGAGGGGTTCGGGACCCCGTGAGTTCAGGTCCGTGAGGGGCGGGAGTGTGAGGGGCTTCGGAGACCACCATGAGGGGATTCAGGACCCACTGTGAGGGACTTCAGGGATCCCCCTTGAGGGGCTTCAGGGATCCTCGTGAGGGGCTTCAGGGCTCCTGTGAGGGGCTTCAGGGACTCCCATGAGGGTTTCAGGGACCCCCGTGAGGGATTCAGGGACCCCCCTGAGGGGCTTTGGGGACCCCCGTGAGGGGCTTCAGGACCCACTGTGAGGGATCCCTGTGAGGGACCTCATGGACCCCTATGAGGGGCTTCAGGACTCACTGTGAGGGCTTCGGGATCCACTGTGAGGGACCCCCGTGAGGGCTTCAGGGACCCCCATGAGGGATTCAGGGACCCCTGTGAGGGACCCCCGTGAGGGCTTCAGGGACCCCTGTGAGGGAATTCAGGATCCACTGTGAGGGGATTCAGGGCTCCTGTGAGGGGATTCAGGGACCCCGTGAGGGGATTCAGGGTTCTCTGTGAGGGGATTCAGGGACCCTCGTGAGGGGATTCAGGGTCCTGTGAGGGGATTCAGGGACCCTCGTGAGGGGATTCAGGGTTCCTGTGAGGGGATTCAGGGCTCCTGTGAGGGGATTCAGGGACTCCTCCTCTGATCGGGGCAATCTTGCAGCTCTGAGGAAAGGGGGACCCCGGTGATTCGAACAACTCCCCCAGAGAACAAATCCCGTCACCCACACCGTGCCTTCCACCTCGCCCTTCACTCTTACACCGGAGCAAACTCTCAATCTCTTCCTTTCTGCCAAAACCACCTTAGGTAAGATCTTCCTGGACCTCGAGTGTGAAAATTCTGAGAAAAAACGCCGAGGATTGTTCACCAGTAGAGGGCAGATGGGGATTTAGAAAAGGAAAAATGCTGAAATACAGCCAAACACGCCCAACTGCTGCTTCCTGCCCCAGAATGTTTTTACCACGGGAGGATACTACAAGTGGTGTAAATAAAGGTGGTTCCAGTGTGAGTAGCTACTCACCGTGCTGAGCTCGGCTTTGGGCCTGCACCAGGGCCTGCTCCAGGTCTGGACTAAATGGATTTGGCTGATTGCAACAGGGGAATTATGAGAATTCCTGCCAAATTCTGGGCGTGGTGCGGTTTGCTTTGCTCTTTACTGCTGGTGTTGAGTGTTTTGCTTTGTAAAAACGTCAAATAATGAAATTCCTGGATAAGCAGGTCTAAAGGATGTGTGCATTACTCGTTATTTCTTCTGCCCTACGTTAGCTGGAAATAAATTGCTTTCCCGTTGTTTCTTGAGCCTTATTTTGGCCTGGAAAACCCATTTAAACTTGGTTCTGAGTGCAAGTTCTTTTTGAGTAATCCCAATTTTGCTAATAACTCATAAAGTAAATTTTGTGCATTTGGGGGAAACCCAAACTGTTATTTCTTTGCAGTTTTGAGGCTACTGAAAAGTTTTGGGAAGCTTTTTGGCCTCATTCTGCAAACACTTCTGCATGTGAGTAATTCTTTTGGTTAAGTGGGACTGTTTTCACCTGCCAACCCAACGATTCTATGAAATAAACCTGAGAAACTTGCTAAATCAGGTAAAAAAAGGAGAAAAAAATACTTCACAATGGTTACATGAGAAGAACTTTGGGTGAACTTCCCTCTGTGTGCCTACAATCTGTTATCTGCGCCAGTGCTGAGGAACAGGATCTCTTTTTTTCCCCTTTTAAAGAGGAATTGTGGGTTCTCTGCACTGAGTTTGCGCCCATTTCGGTAATTTCCTGTCCCATTCTTACAGAGCCTGCATTGAATAGGAGCTCCCATGGTCAATTGGAGGAAGAAACATTGTTTTTGGGGCTGAGAAGGTTTGTTTATCTCATTACACTCCATATCCCATTGCAGTGAGCGCTTTTCCCGTCACTGAATCCCAGAGGGCTGCCACGTGTTGCCCTTGATGTGCTTTAATAGTTATTTAAAAAATAAATAATAAGAATGGAAACCCACTGCTGCAGAAATGGATTGACTTTAGCACACAAACCTGGATAAATAGTTCAGAGTGAAATTGTCTCAAATGTTTCCTGTTTTGAGGCTCTAATAACCTTTTTTTCTTACAGAAAGGTTTGTGTTGTTTTCATAAATCATCTTTTATGCTGCATTTGACCTTTAATTAACTTTGGATTTAAGAATTCGATAAAGTGGAAGTTTATCTAATCCCCTCACTCTGCAATTCCGTTCTCTTCCCCAAAGCTAAGCATTTTTTTTTCTGGAGTCTAGAGACAAGTAATTGAAATTCTTGAAGCTGCTGGTGCCACACCACTGATTCCTTGACCCGTGGTGCTCGAGTGTTTTCCTCTCTGGCACCCAGCACGGGTCAGGTCCCAGTTTCCTGTGCTGGGAGCAGGATGCAGCCAAGGGAAGGGGCAGGGCTGCTCAGCTGCTGCCTCCAGCTCCAGAGCTTTAAATTTCTGTCCGGGTTCTTATTAATGTGCACAAAATAAAATCACTAAGGCCAAAAAAGACCTCCAAGATCATCAATCCAACCTTCAAATGGTTTGATGATCCTGGAGGTCGTTTGAACCTTCAAACCACACCGGGTTTACCCTGAATAAAACTCAGTTTTGCTGAGCTGTAGTGGTGTTATTTTCTGTCTCCTACTCAGACCAACTGTATTCCCACATTGTTTTCCATAATCCCAGGAGTCTCCAGCCACACACTCGAGCTTTTCCCCTGCAGTTTCTATTCCAGGAAGAGCGAAGGAAACCCTGACTCTTTTCTCTGCTGTTGGCTTTATTTCCCGAGGTAAGAGGGAGGAAATGGTGGAAGCAGAAGCTGTGGACTGTGCCATGGCAGTGCCAATGTCCCCAGAGCCACCTCCCCTGGCAGGGTGGGCACCAGGTGAGGAGCAGCAGGGTTCAATTCCAAAAGGGAAATATTCAGCTGCTGCTGTGCCTGTGGAGCTCTGGGCACTGTGGGGTCAGGAGGGCTGAGTGTCAGTGCTTAAACCACGCTGGAATATTTTGGGTTTTTCCTGAAAAAGTTGGCCATTGTCTCTTTGACTGTTCCTTTATCCTGTGGGGAGCGTCCCAGTCTGGGAGTAAATCATCCAACCGATGAAACCCCGACCTGCTATAAATTCCATCATTTATCTCCAACTTCACATTGTGCCATTAATATCAGCCTCAGCCCACCTTGCCCTCCCATTAAACTCGCCGGCTCGCTGTAATCTCATTATTTTATGAGACAGATACAAATGGTGCTCAGCAAAGCAGGGCACAGCTCCAGAGCTCTGTTTTGTTTCCTCAGGGGATGTCATTCCCCAGCCTTGCCCACTACCGCCAATTCTTCCAGCGTGTCCCAGGGATACTCGATTATTTGGATTAACTTCGGGGCAGGAAAAGAGGATTAGGAAGCAGAGCCACTCTTTAACGTGCGCACGGAGACGGGTTACATCAGTTCTGTCTGTTTACAGACTTGCCTTGCTGAAAAACAATTTTCTAAAGCTGTTAATTATTCTGAATTATTTGCCAAATTACTACAAATCATTCCTGGCTTGGGACCCACCAGGGAGACAAAGGGGGAACTGTTTAGGTGGCGTTACCTTCAGTCACTCATATGAGCTTTCTCCTCCCTGCTTGGCCAAATTCTGCCTTCCCAAAGCAAAAACTCATGTTTACAGATTTAAAATATTTATTCTGTGGAAATTTGCAGCTCTTGCATGTGCTTAAAGCTGCTTGGGAGCTTAGCGACAGGAATAATCCAGGAGAGCTTTCTATTCCTCTCCTTCACCCTGTCTGGGCTGGAAGTTCCGTTACTGAGGCATCAAAATGATTCTTTTCTTTTCTTGCAAGTTTGTTTTTTTTTTTAAGATGCAAATTTTTGGGTTTTGTCAGCCAGGTATTTCAGCCTTAGATTGTCTCCTCCTCTGAGGGAAGGAGTGGAACACAGTGTGGATGGCTCCAAGGGACACAAGGTGGATACTCCTGGTTGGAATTATTGAAAATGTCACCTGCTAATCCTAATCCTGGTGTTTGTAAAGGAAAATTGCTCTTTTTTTCCTCTTTTTTGGTTAAATCCAGGGCTGTTCCTGCAGTGCCAAGACCTGTCCCCGCAGCCTCTGTGTCCTGCTGTGCCAAAAAGTGCTTTGAAACCTTGACCTGCACAACTTCCTGAAGCTTTTCCACAAAATTCCAGCCAGCCAGGTGACCTGAGGGCTTATTTTGGGATGTCAATACCTGCATTGTTGGGAATGGGAAGAAATTGCACTGTGCCAAAGCAGCTGGATTAGTGCTGAGCTGCCTGGGAATTCCAGCCTGAGCAAATCCCAGGGACCAGATCTGAAATAGCAACAAAAATATTCTCTTGCCATGTTGTTTTAAACATTTTCAGAGGTGTGGAAGGGGATTTTTTCCCCTTTTTTACCATGCAGCTGATCTTGTTACTGAAATATTCCTATTTTTTTCCAGGCTTGGATAGTGCAGGGATCTGTGTAGGGACAGTGGGTTTGGGGTTTGGGGAGCAGGGAAGTGAGGAATCACCTTAATATTATCATGATAACGAAAGATTATTGAGTGGAATCTAAAATAATAGAATAAAAAAGTGAAATATAGAAAAAATCCCATCACACCAGCTATGAAAAGGTTTTTATGAGGTGAGGAATGGCTTGCAGCCATTTTTTAAATCCTTTTTTCCCAAGGCAATAATGACTATTTTTTCAGGGAGAGGAGTCCTGGTTGTTGGTGATGTCAGTGGATCCTTGAGCACTTGGTAGATTATTTTTTCTTCCCCAAAACATCGTTAATTTGGGTCTATTTGTACTAAAGATTGATAATTCAAATCTTCTTTGATCTAAAAATTGATAATTTGAGACTTGTTTGCACTAAAAATCTCTGTCAGATGATTCAAACCAGACGAATCCAGGTGGATTCTAATAATTTATGGATATAAAAGGACATTGTCAACTTTGTGTTTTACCATTTTGTCTGAAATTGGTGTTGTTTGTAAATTTGAAGAGTTTGGCAGCTGCGTTGTGCCTTCCCCGCTGCCCTGCTCGGTTATTGTCATCCTTTCCCCCAGAACAGGTGATTTTACAAAAAAATCCCTTCAGCTGGGAAAAAAAAACCTTCCCCTTTGGAAGAGGAAATGAAAAATAAAAAGTCCATGGGGCTCATGGGAACTTGTCTGGGTTATTTTTGGAGGAAATAAAGCTGAGGATGTCACCTTTTGGAGGGGAATCCCCTGCTTTAATTCCTGGAAGTATCCGTGTCTCAAAACCGAGGAGAATTTTATCTGTGCCTGGAATTCAAACCCGGCTGCACCCCCAGCTCTTCCACAGAAAAACACCAGGAGCTTTTGAAGCCAAAAGCAGCATTTTTTGGGTCAGTAAATTCCCTCCCACGGGAACCCAGGCCGGGCTGTGCCGCGTCAGGGCTTTTCCTGCCCGCGCCTCCTCCGGCCTGGGATCGCATCCGTGCCTGAGTGGGCCCGAGAATCCTGTCTGTCTGCCCTCTCATTAGCACTGTTTGGGGTTAATTAACACGCTTCGGGGTTAATTGGACACGTGTTTTCCTCCTGTTTGCAGTTCTGTAATCCCAATCGGTGCAAATCTGGAGGAGGCCACGAAAACCCCAACTCCGTCCTCTGCAGACCCCCAAAAAGGGGGATAACAAACCTGGGGAGTCAGGCTGGACCACCCCATCCCCTTCTTGGGCCCAAATCTCATTATTTGACTAATCTGGATTTTTATTGCATCATTTTTAAATTGGGGGCAGATTCCCTGGGGACCCTCTGAGTGCTGCAACAAGAACACAAGAGCTCTCTTTTCTACCATGAGAAAATGGTTTGGAATGCAGAAATTTCAACATTTACACTCTTTTTTTTTTCTGTATTTTTTAATAAACCTCAGTGCCACTCTTGCAGTGCCCTGGCCCAGCCCTGGTCCTACACAGTAGGAAGGGTTGGGCCACGTGTCCCCCCTTCCTGGTGTTCCCAAGGGGGGGTGACAGCGACTCCCATCCTCCCCAAACAGAAAATAAATAGAAAGGATAAAAAAAAAAAGCAAAACCAGGGGAATTGGAGACATGGAAACCTTGTCACTGCAGTCTGGGGACACGGAGACCCCCGTCACCTCTGGGGGTGACACAGGGACCCCCATCACCCCCCTGGGAGCTGTTCTGGTGACACAGGGACCCCCATCACCGCGGGAGCTGTTCTGGTGACAGGACCCCCATCACCCCATTGGGAGCTGTTCTGGTGACACAGGGACCCCATCACCCATGGGAGCTGTTCTGGTGACACAGGGACCCCCATCACCCCATTGGGAGCTGTTCTGGTGACACAGGGACCCCCATCACCCTGCTGGGAGCTGTTCTGGTGACACAGGGACCCCCATCACCCCATTGGGAGCTGTTCTGGTGACACAGGGACCCCCATCACCCCTGGGAGCTGTTCTGGTGACACAGGGACCCCCATCACTCCATTGGGAGCTGTTCTGGTGACACAGGGACCCCCATCACCCCATTGGGAGCTGTTCTGGTGACACAGGGACCCCCATCACCCCATTGGGAGCTGTTCTGGTGACACAGGGACCCCCATCACCCGCTGGGAGCTGTTCTGGTGACACAGGGACCCCCATCACCCTGCTGGGAGCTGTTCTGGTGACACAGGGACCCCCATCACCCTTGGGAGCTGTTCTGGTGACACAGGGACCCCCATCACCCCGCTGGGAGCTGTTCTGGTGACACAGGGACCCCCATCACCCCATGGGAGCTGTTCTGGTGACACAGGGACCCCCATCACCCCGCGGGAGCTGTTCTGGTGACAGGGGACCCCCATCACCCCATTGGGAGCTGTTCTGGTGACACAGGGACCCCCATCACCCCGCCAGGAGCTGTTCTGGTGACACAGGGACCCCCATCACCCCTGGGAGCTGTTCTGGTGACACAGGGACCCCCATCACCCCATCGGGAGCTGTTCTGGTGACACAGGGACCCCATCACCACTGCTGGGAGCTGTTCTGGTGACACAGGGACCCCCATCACCCCATTGGGAGCTGTTCTGGTGACACAGGGACCCCCATCACCCGCATTGGGAGCTGTTCTGGTGACACAGGGACCCCCATCAACCCCGGGAGCTGTTCTGGTGACACAGGGACCCCCATCAACCCGCCAGGGAGCTGTTCTGGTGACACAGGGACCCCCATCACCCATTGGGAGCTGTTCTGGTGACACAGGGACCCCCATCAACCCCGGGAGCTGTTCTGGTGACACAGGGACCCCCATCACCCTTGGGAGCTGTTCTGGTGACACAGGGACCCCCATCACCCTGGGAGCTGTTCTGGTGACACAGGGACCCCCATCACCCTTGGGAGCTGTTCTGGTGACACAGGGACCCCCATCAACCCGCCGGGAGCTGTTCTGGTGACACAGGGACCCCCATCACCCGCATGGGAGCTGTTCTGGTGACACAGGGACCCCCATCAACCCCCATGGGAGCTGTTCTGGTGACACAGGGACCCCCATCACCCGCCTGGGAGCTGTTCTGGTGACACAGGGACCCCCATCACCCTGCGGGAGCTGTTCTGGTGACACAGGGACCCATCACCCTGCTGGGAGCTGTTCTGGTGACACAGGGACCCCCATCACCCCATTGGGAGCTGTTCTGGTGACACAGGGACCCCCATCACCCTGCTGGGAGCTGTTCTGGTGACACAGGGACCCCCATCACCCCGCTGGGAGCTGTTCTGGTGACACAGGGACCCCCATCACCCTGCTGGGAGCTGTTCTGGTGACACAGGGACCCCCATCACCCCATGGGAGCTGTTCTGGTGACACAGGGACCCCCATCACCCCATGGGAGCTGTTCTGGTGACACAGGGACCCCCATCACCCCTGGGAGCTGTTCTGGTGACACAGGGACCCCATCACCCTGCGGGAGCTGTTCTGGTGACACAGGGACCCCCATCACCCCATTGGGAGCTGTTCTGGTGACACAGGGGACCCCCATCACCCCGCCGGAGCTGTTCTGGTGACACAGGGACCCATCACCCTGCTGGGAGCTGTTCTGGTGACACAGGGACCCCCATCACCCATTGGGAGCTGTTCTGGTGACACAGGGACCCCCATCACCCCATGGGAGCTGTTCTGGTGACACAGGGACCCCCATCACCCATTGGGAGCTGTTCTGGTGACACAGGGACCCCCATCAACCCCACGGGAGCTGTTCTGGTGACACAGGGACCCCCATCACCGCCGGGAGCTGTTCTGGTGACACAGGGACCCCCATCACCCGCCGGGAGCTGTTCTGGTGACACAGGGACCCCCATCACCCGCGGGAGCTGTTCTGGTGACACAGGGACCCCCATCACCCCATGGGAGCTGTTCTGGTGACACAGGGACCCATCACCCTGCTGGGAGCTGTTCTGGTGACACGGGGACCCCCATCACCCCGAGGAGCTGTTCTGGTGACACAGGGACTCCATCACCCTGCTGGGAGCTGTTCTGGTGACACAGGGACCCCCATCACCCTCTGGGAGCTGTTCTGGTGACACAGGGACCCATCACCCTGCGGGAGCTGTTCTGGTGACACAGGGACCCCCATCACTCATTGGGAGCTGTTCTGGTGACACAGGGACCCATCACCCTGCTGGGAGCTGTTCTGGTGACATGGGACCCCCATCACCCCATCGGGAGCTGTTCTGGTGACACAGGGACCCCATCACCCCGCGGGAGCTGTTCTGGTGACACAGGGACCCCCATCACCCCATTGGGAGCTGTTCTGGTGACACAGGGACCCCCATCACCTGCTGGGAGCTGTTCTGGTGACACAGGGACCCCCATCACCCCATTGGGAGCTGTTCTGGTGACACAGGGACCCCCATCACCCATTGGGAGCTGTTCTGGTGACATGGGGACAGCTCAGCAGGGGGCTGGGACAGCGGGGACCCTGCACCCCAGTCCAGGTGACACCTCGGTGTCCCCCCGGCTGCAGTTGGGGTGTCCCGGGGGTCTCAGGGCCGCCCGGGAGCTGCGGGCAGCAGCAGCGGTTTGGGGAGCACGGGGGGTTTCATGGACAGGGAGCGCTCCAGAGCGCCGGGCCGGGGTCCCCAGGGTGTCCCCGCCGCTGTCCCCAGCGAGTGCATGCGGGCCAGACCCCGCGGCCGGCCGGGGGGGTCACCGGATCCCGCCAGCGGTGGCTCTGGGCCACGGCGCGCGCCCGCGGGCTGTCGGGGCACGTCCAGCGGAGCGGGGGCGCGATCGTGCGGGCGAGGGCGGCGCGGGCCCGCGGAGCGCGCTGGACCGCGGTTGGCGAAGGAGCCGCTGCCTCGGAGGGTCACAGCCCACCCCGAGCCCCCCGGGACCCCCGAGCCCCCCGAGCCTCCGCCGTGCAGCCGCTGCAGCAGCTCCTCCCGGGCGGCTTTGGCCGGGGGGCCGCCCGGGGGCTCGGCAGCCCAGCGGGCGGGTGGCCGCGCGGGTCGCGTTCGCGGTGCCCGCCGGGGGCACGGGGTGGGCTCGGGGGGGTTCGGGGGGGTCCCGCAGCGGCTCTGCCCTCCCTGGCGGCAGCGCCGGTACAGGAGGGCACGGGCGGCTGGGCCGGGTCGCGGGGCGCAGCGCGGCTCCGGGGGACCTTGGGGACGGGGGCGGTGACAGCAGGTGCCACCAGCCCGGTGGCCAGGGCGCCCAGGACGAAGGCGCCCAGCACGCAGCCACGAGCACCGGCACCGGAACGGTCGCCGCGGCCCCCGGCCCGGGGTGCCGCACCCCTGCGGGATCAGCCCGGTGCCAACGCGGGGTCCGGAGCCCCCAGCAACCTCCCCCGGTCCCACTCACACCCCGTCCTGTCCCTGGGCTCCTGCTCCATCCCTGGGGTCCCCCTTGGTCCCTTTGGTCCTCCCTCGTCCCTCCTGGTCACCTCAGGGTCCTTATCTTTCCCTCGGGTCCTGTTCCTCTCTCTGTTCCTGGGGGTCCCGCACTTGTCTATGGGGTCCCTCCACCTCCTCGGTCCCTCCCCAGTCATTGGAGCCCCCCTCCCCAATCCCTGGGGTCTCTCCTGCTCCCTGGGATCCCTCCCCTCCCCAGGGTACCCAGATAATGTCACTGACCGTGCGCCAGGTCCCCGTCCTCGTCACCATCCCCTGCAGCCGTGTCCCCTGTGAGAGCAGAGCGGGCTCGGGCCAAGCCCCACCGTGTCCCCTGGAGTGTCCCCTGCATGTCCTCCCCATCCTCCAGCACACCCAGTGCCACCCTGGTGCCACCTGCATCCCCCCGTGACCTCGTGTCTCCAGAAATCCCCAAATATTCCCGTGTTCCCCGTGTCTCCCCACTTTACCTTGGCAGGTCCCACTGATGCCGAGGGATCCCTCCATGTCCTGCTGGAAGCCGCTCCTGGGGCACACAGAGGGGACATCACCCTCTGTCCGGGGGTGTCCCCGCACGGGACAGGGCCCCAGGAGCTCGGGGGTGTGAGGGGACACTCACGGGAGATCCTCGGAGAAGGGGACACAGCCCCTGGAGGGCAGCCAGACACAATAGGGGTCGCGGGCAGCCAGGCAGCTCCTGCGGGGACACGGGGACACGGGGATGGAGCAGCCGTGGCGTGTCCCTGTGTCCCCGTGTGCCCGTGTGTGCCCCTGTCCCCTGCCGTGCCCTCCGTGCCCTCCTGACCCTGCACATCCCAGTGTCCCCATGTGTGTCCCTGTCCCCTGCTGTGCCCTCCTGACCCTGCACATCCCTGTGTCCCCATGTGTGCCCCTGTCCCTTCCCGTGCCCTCCTGACCCTGCACATCCCTGTGTCCCCATGTGCCCGTGTGTGTCCCTGTCCCTTCCCGTGCCCTCCTGCCTTGCACATCCCAGTGTCCCCGTGTGCCCGTGTGTGCCCCTGTCCCTTCCCGTGCCCTCTGTGCCCTCCTGACCTTGCACATCCCTGTGTCCCCATGTGTGTCCCTGTGCCCTTCCCCCCGTGCCCTCCTGCCTTGCACATCCCAGTGTCCCCATGTCCCCGTGTTGCCCGTCCCCTGCTGTGCCCCCTGACCTTGCACACCCCCAGTGTCCCCATGTGCCCGTGTGTGCCCCTGTCCCCTCCGTGCCCTCCGTGCCCGCACAGCCCCCCATGCCCTGCACCCCCTGTGCCCGACCCCCGTACCCCGCACTCCCCTCACCCTCGGCAGGGCCGTGGCGGGCGCAGCGGCTCGGCAGCCGCACCAGGCACCCGGCGAAGGCCACGATCAGCTCCCGGCCCGGCAGGTGCAGCTCCAGCCCCAGCACCCGGCTGGGGACCCCGGCCCCCCGCGGGCCCCGGCACCTGCACCGACAGCGCCCGGGGTCAGCGAGCCCACCCTGGCATCCCCAAAACACCATACCCCGGCACCCCAAACACACCCCTGGCACCCCAAACACCCACAGTGCGGGTCACGAGCCCACCCTGGCACCCCAAAACACCCACAGTGCCCGGGGTCAGCGAGCCCACCCTGGCACCCCAAAACACCCACAGTGCCCGGGGTCAGCGAGCCCACCCTGGCACCCCAAAACACCATCCCCAACTCAGCAACCCAACTCACAGCACCCCAAACACCACACCCTGCACCCCCAAACACCCACAGCCCCACAGCGCCAAGGCCCCCACACCACACAGCACCCACAGTGCACAGAACTCCCCAGCACCCCTAAACCCCCAACACCCCAACACCCACCCACGCCTCCCACAAACCACCCCAGCACCCCCAACCCGTCAATACTGCCCCACACCCTAACAGTGCCCCACGACCCCACCTGGGCACCCCACCCCCTCACCGCCCGGGGTCGTAGAGGCTGATCTCCTCCAGCAGCAGCGTCCTGGTGGCACTGTCCCCTGTTCCCCCTCCCCCGCCTCGGCAGCCCCGGTGCCGGGGTGCCCCTGGGGGGCTGGGTGGTCTCGGGGCGCTGTGCAGCTGCCAGGACCTTGAGCAGCCGCCCGTCCTCGGCTCCCAGGAACAGCACGGTGTGGTTCCCGCGGGGCCCCGCGCCCGTGTCCACGGCCAGCTGGGTCAGCCTGTGACAGGAACGGCCTCGCACGCTTGAGGCTGGCTTGGGGCTGGCTTTGGGCTGGCATTGCGGGCTGCCATTGGGGCTGGCATTGGGGCTGGCATGGGCTGGTATTGGGCTGGCATTGAGGGGCCTGGCTTTGGGGCTGGCTTTGGGGCTGCCATTGGGGCTGGCATTGGGGCTGCCATTGGGGCTGGCATTGGGGCTGCCATTGGGGCTGGCATTGGGGCTGCCATTGGGGCTGGCATTGGGGCTGGCATTGGGGCTGGCATTGGGGCTGCGCATTGGGGCTGGCTTTGGGGCTGGCATTGGGGCTGCCATTGGGGCTGGCATTGGGGCTGGCATTTGGGGCTGCTTGGCTGTTTGGGGCTGGCATTTGGGGCTGGCATTTGGGGCTGCATGGGGCTGCGCATTGGGGCTGCCATTGGGGCTGCCCTTTGCACGGCCTGGCATGGGGACTGTCCCCAGTGTGCAGCACCCGCACAGCCACCTGCACCCTCAGCCCTAACCCTAAATCCCGGGTGCACCCGCACAGCCACCTGCACCCTCAGCCCCAAACCCACTCCGGGAAGCACTTTCTGGACACTGCTACTATGAGCCACCTGCTGTCCGGCAACTCCATCCCT
>VKON01002938.1:64060-75997 GCA_009741485.1 Malurus cyaneus samueli | reverse complement strand
CTATTGTGACTGGTCCAGAGGCCCCATGTATCCTGGGAATAGACTTCTCTGAACGGGTTTCCAAAGACCAAAGGGACTCAATGGGCTTTTGGAAAGCTACTATAGAGACAGAGGACATTACGCAACTGAACACTTGCCTGGATTATCAGAGAATCCGTCTGCAGTTGGGCTCCTGAAGGGAAGACAGCGAGTACCAATTGCCACTTCAACTGTGCACTGCCGGCGACCGGACGAATCGAGATGCCGTGATCCCATCCAGAGTTGATCCGAGAGCTGGGGAGCCAAGGGGTGGTCAGCAAGGCCCATCACCTTAACAGCCCCATCTGGCCTGTGCGCAAGTCTGATGGAGAGTGGAGATTAACTTGTGACTATCGAGCCTTGAATGAAGTAACGCCAGCCTTGAGTGCTGCTGTGCCAGACATGTTGGGCTCCAGTACGGAGCTGGAGTCCAAAACAACAAAGTGGTAGCCACATTGACATCGCCAATGTGTTTTTCTCCATCCTCTGGCAGCAAGTGCAGGCCTCAGTTTGCTTTCACCTGGAGGGTGTGCAGTACACCTGGAACCGACTGCCCCAGGGGTGGAAGCACAGCCCCACATCTGCCATGGGCGATCCAGGCTGTGCTGGAAAAGGGTGAGCCCAGAACATCTTCAGTATATTGATGACATCATTGTGTGGGGGAACACAGCAGAAGAAGTGTTTCAGAAATGAGAGAGAATCATCCAAATTCTCCTGGAACTGGTTTTGCCATCAAGAAAAGCAAGTGAAGGACCTGCCGAGAGATCCAGTTCCTGGGAGTAAAGTGGCAAGATGGACGACGTCAGATTCCCACTGAATCATTAAATAAGATTACAGCCAGTCTCCACCAACAACAAGAAGGAAACACAAGCTTTTTTAGGTGCCATTGGCTTTTGGAGAACGCACATCCTGAGTACAGTCAGATCGTGGGTCCTCTCACCTGGTGACCCGCTAGAAGAACGATTTCACTGGGGCCCTGAACAGCAGCAGCCTTTCACCCAGACAAGCAGCAAATCGCTCATGCAGTAGCGCTTGGCCCAGTCAGGACGGACCAGAGGTGAAGAACGTTCTCTACACTGCAGCCGGGAGCAATGGTTTGTCTTGGAGTCTTTGGCAGAAAGTGTCTGGTGAGACTCGAGGCCGGCCACTGGGATTTTGGAGCCGAAGCTACCGAGGGTCTGAGGCCAACTACACCCCAACAGAGAAGGAGATCTTGGCAGCCTATGAGGGAGTTCGAGCTGCTTCGGAGGTGATTGGCACTGAAGCCCAACACCTCCTGGCACCCCGACTACCAGTGCTGGGGTGGATGTTTAAAGCAAAGGTCCCCTCCACCCACCATGCCACCAATGCCACCTGGAGCAAGTGGATGGCCCTAATTACACAGCGTGCTCGTATTGGAAGCCCAAATCGCCCTGGGATCCTGGAAGTAATCACAAATTGGCCCGAAGCTGAAAATTTTGATCTCGCTGATGAAGAGGAGCAAGAAAAAGTGACACGTGCTGAGGAAGCTCCACTGTACAATCAACTGCCAGACGAAGAAAAACACTACGCTCTTTTCACTGATGGCTCCTGTCACATTGTAGGGATGAACCGAAAGTGGAAAGCAGCCGTGTGGAGCCCCACACGACAGGTTGCAGAAGCCACAGAAGGAGAAGGTGGATCGAGTCAATTCGCTGAACTTAAAGCCGTTCAGTTGGCTCTGGACATTGCTGAAAGAGAGAAGTGGCCAAAGCTCTACCTGTACACAGATTCATGGATGGTAGCCAACGCTTTGTGGGGGTGGCTGGAAAGGTGGAAAGAGAACAATTGGCAACGTAAGGGAAAACCAATCTGGGCTGCTGAAGAGTGGAAAGATTTGCAAGCGGGTGGAGAAGTTACCTGTAAAGTACGCCAATGTAGATGCCCATGTCCCCAAGAGTAGAGCTAATGGGGCACCAAATAAAAATGAACAGTAGATCAGGCCACAAAAATAAGGGTGTCACAGGTAGATTTAGACTGGAACACAGGGGGGAGTTGTTCTAGCCCGATGGCCCATGATGCCTCAGGCACCAGGGCAGAGATGCCACTTATAAGTGGGCACGAGACCGAGGGGTGGATCTAACCATGGAAAGTTTCCCAAGTTATCCATGACTGTGAGACATGCGCTGCCATCAAGCAGGCCAAACGGGTGAAACCCCTTGGTATGGGGGAAGATGGGACAAGTACGGAGAGGCCTGGCAGGTTGATTACATCACACTGCCCCAGACCCGTCATGGCAAGCGCTATGTACTCACAATGGTAGAAGGCACCACTGGATGGTTGGAGACCTATCCTGTGCCCCATGCCACTGCCCGTAATACTATCCTGGGCCTTGAAACACAGGTCCTTTGGAGGCATGGTACCCCAGAGAGAATTGAGTCTGACAACGGGACTCATTTCAAGAACAGCCTATAAACACCTGGGCTAGAGAACATGTATTGAGTGGTGTACCATATCCCTTACCATGCACCTGCTGCTGGCAAAGTGGAACGGTGCAACGGACTCCTGAAAAACCACCTTGAAGGCACTGGGCAGAGGACTTTCAAAAACTGGGAACGGAATCTAGCAAAAGCCACCTGGTTAGTCAAACACCAAGGTTCCATAAACCGAGCATGCCCTGCCCAGTCTGAGCCCCTACATACAGTAGATGGAGACAAAGTCCCTGCAGTGCACGTCAGAGGATTATGAGTAAAATGGTTTGGATCAATTTGCTTTTGGTACAGGCAAACCCCTCAGTGGGGTTGTCTTTGCCCAGGGCCAGGTTCCACATGGTGGGTAATGCAGGAGATGGAACAACCCATTGCATACCGCAGGAGATTTGATGTTGGGGAGAACCATATTGAAATACCATGTTTTGCTGAATAGTACTGCCATTGTCTGTATGTAACTGTAAATATATATGAATGTGTACATATAAAGTAGGATAATTTATTTGGCTATTAAGCTGATGATATGAATAAGGGGTGGAATGTCCTAGGTTAGCTGAGTATGTATTCCTACATCTGTCTTATGTTAGAGGAAAGTTAAACAACCCTTCTGTAACTAACATGATAGTCGAGACTGCTCTGGTTTGTTTGGTGATGTTCCTCCTTCAAGACAATGGGAGGAAAGGGACAAGACACAGATTTATTTTTTTTCGGGGGAGGCTCGCTCTCTCGGGATCAGCGGTGGAAAAAGAAGCTGCTCTTCCTGGGACTGCTCCTTTTTTTTCTGCTTTTTTGACTTGTTTTTTCCTCGATTTGTTTCTCCTCTTCATCATCTGAGAATTGGAGGATTCTCGGGGCACGCAGGAAGAAAAATCCTTCAGTGAACTGTCGGAGAGAGACCTGTCGAAACCCCTCTGGGGCCCGGAGGGAAGCTACTCCCAGGAGGGAAGAGAAAGGCTTTGGGATCTAACAGCTGATTCCACAGGTTTTTTTTTTCCTTTGTGTTATATATTTAATAAATAGGGTTTTTTTCCCCCTTTTTCTTTTCACTTTCCTCTCTGTGGAAAAGGTTGTCTCTAGGACCCGGGTGGAGAAAAGAGAGGGGGGGGTTTGCTGGAACTTGGAGTGTTTTGCTCCATGAATTAATTCAACACCACAACACTCCTCAGATCGGGTGGTAAATGGCCATTGATTGGTATGAAAATTGGGAAGGGACTCAAATTCTACATGAAGTAGTTTCCAAAATTACCACCTTAAATTCAACATATTTTCTGGTTACCAGACTGGGCCTGCGTAAAAGAATATCTCTGATAATTGTAGTTGTGGTTAGTGTGTGTAGAGACTAGACAAGTGGGTCTTGTTAGTCTCTAAAAGGGGGAATATGCTCTGATGATTTTTGCTTTTCCTTTTTACGCTTTCTGTCCCCTCTATGCATCCCCTGTACCCCTTAGCCCACATGCTTGTAATTCCTGAAGCTTGATATTCCAGCTTAGTTTAGGAGTTCTGCTGGGCAGAGAGACCAAACATCCTGAGGAAGGAGTCAGCGTGCCCTGTACTATTTTAAACCCGAGGCTCCAGCTTGGGGTGAAGCCTTCTCTCCGGAACATCTTGTGTAAACTGGGCTCTGCCCTCATCAGGGGAGATTCATTAGAATAGGGGGACATTACTGCATTTGTGAATTTCTTATTGGGGATCCTAGATAGATATGCTAATTCCTGAAACCTATAAACTTGTACCCATGCTGTACACGGGTGTGCATTCTGCCATCAAGTTGTACACCTGGCATCCCAAATACCGAGGTAAAACCCTTTTTATCCTCTTAACCGTGTCTGTGTCATTATTAAAAACTGGCCTTTCTAGGCAACATCAGTACCTTACTTTTTACCTTTATTGCCTTTGAACAACTTAGTAAAAATTGCTGAGATGCTTTAATTTGTTGCATTAGAACAGTGTGAAAACAGTGGTAAGCTGAGTGCTTTATCTTAAGTGCACTTCTGATGCTCATTCCACTGGAATTGCTTATGAGGCCTTGTAAGTCAGCTTGAGCTTTCCAGTGTGTTTTAAATCAAACGTACAGAACTGGCATAATACATTGCCATTAAAGAGCTGCTTATGTGTTGAAAGGTAACTTTTCAAACTGGCAAGTTTAATAGATGTACCTAAAGTGTACCTTGAATATAGTATTTTCATCCTCTGCTCAGTTTATCAGATATAGCATCAGCTTTATTGTGATGTGCAAATTGAGGCTATAATGTCATCCAACTCTGATAAAACCGAAGCATCACAAGTTGACACTAGGGTTAAATTTGTATTTTCCTGTACACAGCCCAGGTTTCAAGGAGCTGAACATGTTGGCACCTATCCCACAGAATTTTGGAGAATAGCTGATAGTGTGTCCTTGAAATGCCAGAGCAGCTAACTTAAGGCAGTCTCTTGTATTAGTTGCTGGATAAATTCTTATTCCATAAGAATTGGGAAAGTAATATTTATTGCATTTTTTGGCTATCCCTCCGAGCATTTAATTTTACTCCGCATGAAATAAGAAGGCCCTGATAAATCAGTAGATATTGGAATATTTATGGTGACCACTAACTGGACAAATGTAAGGCTACAATAATTAACTGAAGTTAAAATATTGAATGATTTATAAACGTTTCTAAGAACAATTAAGTGCGTAAGGCCTCGCTAGGCTTAGATCCTTGAGTGTTATCTGTGGAAGCTGTTCAGGAGTTGGATATAATTCACTCGAGATTCTCTACTGTAACACCATACAGATGTGCTGGTTTTACCTGTTCATTTGTGCAGCTTTAAGCAGAAAATTTGAAGAGATTATTTTGCCATGAAAATACTTGTGAGAGCATTATTAAACCACTACAAAATGACTAAAAGTGACCCTTCCTTCCTTCCTTCCTTCCTTCCTTCTTCCTTCCTTCCTTCCTTCCTCCTTCCTTCTTCCTTCTTCCTTCCTTCCTTCCTTCCTTCCTTCCTTCCTTCCTTCCTTCCTCTCATATTTACTATCAGATAATACCCATACTATTGACTTTGGCATATGGTCTCATTTGCACCTTAATTTGGGCAGAGGCATTTCTAATAACTTTAAAACCAGATCATGACACCAGGTTGTGGAGTCTCACTCGCTGGAAGGCAACAAGGTGCTGGAGCATGTTCAAAGAAGAGCAACAAACCTGGTGAACGGTCTAGACCACATATTAAGAGGAGCAGCTGAGGGAACTAGTGTGGCCAGTAGGTCAAGGGAGATAATTCTACCCCTCTACTCCACTCTAATGAGACCCCACTTGCAGTGCTGAGTCCAGCTCTGGGATTCTCATCACAAGAAGGAGATAGACCTGGTGAAGTGAGTCCAGATGAGGGCCACCAAGATGATTAGAGGGCTGGAGCACCTCTCCTATAAGGAAAGGCTGAGACAGTTGAGGCTATTCAGCTTGGAGAAGAGAAGGGTCTGGGGTGACCTTATAGTAGCTTTCCAGCAACTAAAGGAGGCCTACAAAGGACTTTTTACAAGGACATACAGTGATAGGAGAAGGGGAAATGGCTTCAAACTGAGAGTAAGTTTAGACTAGATATTAGGAAAACATCCTTTACTGTAAAGGTGGTGAGGCACTGGCACAGGTTGCCCAGAGTAGTTGTGAATTCTTCATTCCTGGAAGTGTTTAAGGCTATGTTGTGGTTTAAGGTTTCTCCTTTTGTTTCCTTTGTTGGGGAATTTTTTCTTTCCCATTTTGTTGCTGGGATGCACTGATTGCCAGGTCATCCTTTTGATGGCTGGGCAATTAGTAAAGACAATAACACCTATGCCCCACCCAAGAATCTCCTGGAAACACTTCTGTTCTCACAGGAGTTCTGGGCTGGGGGAGGGTGTGTGTGTGTGTGTGTGGTGGGGGGTAACTTCACTTCCTGCCCTGCTTGGATCAGAGAAGGAGGTCAACCTGCTACCTGCGGGGGAGAGCTTGCCTGCCCTTTTCTGCAGAGCCCAGCATCTCGGCTCGTTGGTACCTGTTTGCTGCACTGTGATCTTCTCCCCTCTTGCTGTCCAGAGGAGCACTGAGATTGGCGTTTCTGCTGTGAGTTTGTAAAGGAACTTTTCTCCATCCATCTCTGCTGGTTTGTGTCCACCATTGGTCACGCGAGAGATCTGTGCCAGCTGGGACCCACACCACAACACCCCCTGCAGCCGCCAGGGAATCATCGCACCTGCTTTGCCTGGCCGGGAGCCAACAGCGCCCCTGCCAACTGGGACTGTAACTGCACCAAAGGGGAGGGTGTGTCTCTGTAAGGCTGTCACTGGGTTTGGGACTAGGTTGGCTGTTGATATCGTTATTGTTACTTGTTTCACCTTGTTATACATATTAGTAAAAACTGTTATTCCCTTTTACACATATTCTTGCCTGAAAGCTATAATAATTCTTTCAAAGCTATAATAATTTGGAGGGAAGGGGGGTCATATCCACCACTCCAAGGGGGGTCCCTGCCTTCATTGGCAAACACCTGTCTTTCAAACCAAGACAGGCCAGGTTGGACGGGGCTCTGAGCTGCCTGTTCTAGTGGAAGGTGTCTCGGCCCATGGCAAGGGGTTTGGAACAAGATGATCTTTAAGGTCCTTTCTAACCCAAGCCATTTTCTGATTCTATGATTCTATGAACTGGAGTTGTTTAGTCTGGAGAACAGGAGGCTGAGGGAAGACCTTATTGCTTTTTATAACTACCTGAAAGGAGGATGTTGATCTCTTCTCCCAAGTAACAAGTGATAGGACAAGAGGAAATGGGCTCAAGTTGTGCCAGTGGGGGTTTAGAAAAATTTAAGAGAAATTTCTCCACCGAAATGGTTGTCAAGCATTGGAACAGGCTGCCCAGGGAAGTAGTTGAGTCACAATCCCTGGTGGTATTTAAAAGAGTTGATGTCCGCCCCACTTCCAGAGGACAGACTTTGGCCTGTTTAGGGGCTTGGTTGGCAGAATCCCTTGGGAGGCAGGCCTCTGGGCAAAGGAGTACGAGAAGGCTGGACATTCTTCTAGAAGGGGATCTTAAAGGTGCTGGAGCAGTTTGACCCTATCTGCCAAAAGACAAGTTGACAGGAAAGAACTCTGGCCTGGCTGAATAGAGAGCTTTGGCTTGAACTCAGGAAAAAAAAGGAGCATTACAACCTTTGGAAGGAGGGCAGGAAACTCAGGATGACTCAGTATCATCAGTTACAATTAATCTCATTCTTGATATTTCATGACCTCTGCCTATTTCACCCCATTAATAGAAATGCAATAGATCTGTATAGAATAACAATGGACAAGGGAAAGGCTGAGGTATTCAACAACTTTTTTGCCTCAATCTTCAATGGCAAACTCTCTTCCCACACCTCTCTCTGGATGGACAACAGGATAGGGACTGAGGGACTGAAGTCCCTCCCACTGTAAAAGAAGATCAGGTTCATGACCACCTGAGGAATCTGAATGTACATAAGTCTATGGGACCTGATGAGATGCATCCCAGAGTCCTGAGCGAATTGGCTGATGTAGTTGCTAAGCCACTCTCCATGATATTCAAAAAGTCATGGCAGTCAGGCAAAGTCCCAGGTGACTGGAAAAAGGGAAACATTGTACCCATCTGTATTGGGTTTCCATGGCCAGATTTTGGTGGCAGGGGGTGTGTTGGTTTTGCTAGGCCTGGTTTTTGGTAGCGGGCAGGCCACAAATATGGCTTCTGTGAGAAGCTGCTAGAAGCTTCCACCATGTCCAGCAGAACCAATCCCTAGTGGCTCTGAAGATGGACATGCTGCTGGCCAAGGCTGGGCCAATTAGAGATGTTGGTTGCGCCTCTGTGATAACATATTTAGGAAGAAATTAAAGTGCGCACACAGTTTTTCCTAACCAGAGAAGAGAAGGAGGTGAGAACATGTGAAGCAAACAACATGGAGACACCAAGGTCGGTGGAGAAGGAGGGGGAGGAGGAGCTGAATTTTCTCTGCAGGCCATGGTGAAGACCATGGTGGAGCAGGCTGCCCTCCTGAAGCCCATGGGTTCCACGGGGGATTTAGAGATCCACTCGCAGCCCATGGGGGAAGTGCCCATGCTGGAGCAGGTGGATGCCTGGAGGAGGCTAATTCAATGGAAGACCCAGTACGGAGATGGGGCCCCTGCTTCCAGGCTGGAGCAGCCTGTGATGCCTTAGGACTTTTAGCTTCTATAATTTCATGTATCTGTATTCTTGCACTTCTCCAGTGTACAGCACTAAAGCTACTGTTCTCCCATCTTTAGACAAAACAATTCCTCTCTAGGCCCAAAACTCAAGGACACCTTCCTGCCTCAGTGCCCCAAATTATGTAACAACAGTGAATTGGGGGGAGCAAGCATGGGGGGATTGACACATCACCTGAAGGTGTAATTGGAGAATTAGGGCCTGATATGTTAATAGGACAGAACTTATAAAATGTGATAAACACATATTATAGTGTTGACTTTTGCAGGGATAAAAAAAAAATGGATGCTATGTATGGTGCATCATAGTATGATGTTGTCTTACTTGTAGAAGAAGTTTAGTTATGTAAACATGATTGTGAAATAATTACTGTTCTTATTTTCTTTGTAATTCAGATGTAGTTATAGAACACTTTTGATTACCTTGTAATAACTGAAATACTGTAGATTATGATTTAAACTTTTCCATGTCAGATTTTTTCTTGCACATTATAGCAAAACTATACAAGAAGCTACAGGGAGACTCATTTAGATTATGAAGGGTGCCCTGGCTGCAATTACACTGACCAAAGTATAAGATAAGGAGAAAGGAATGCATGAGAAAAGGATCACCTTCCCCAAGGTTATCAACACTGACCTACTAAAAGAATGCCTTCATAGTTGCTTTAGTATGCATATTAGAAAAATATCTGGTTGGAAGAACTTGTAAAAACAGCCCATCTGGCTGCTCCAAGGTTCCTGCTACAGCTCCTCTTGCTATCCAGAGGAAGCACCAAGATCGGCCTCCCCTGTGAGTTTGTAAAGGAACTTTTCTCCATCCATCTCTGCTCGCTGCATCCACCATTGGCCACGTGAGAGAGCTGAAACCAGCCAGGACCTGCGCCACAGCACCCCTTGCAGCTGTGGGGAATAATCACACCTGCCCTGCCTGGCCAGGAGCCAACAGTGCCCCTGCCGGCTGTGACCGTAACTGCACCAAAGGGGAGGGTGTGTGTGGCAGCCCAGAGAAGGGTGTCATTGGGTTTCTGATTTCGTTGGTTGTTGCTATCATTGTTGTTACTTGTTTTACCTTGTTAAACTTACTAGTAAAAACTGTTATTCCCTTTTTCCCATATCTCTGCCTGAAGCCCCGTGATTTCAAAGTTATAATAATTTGGAGGGAAGGGGGGGTCATATTCACCACTCCAAGGGAGGTCCCTGCCTTCATTGGCAAACACCTGTCTTTCAAATCAAGACAATCTGTTATTTGTTAACCAGTCAGATAACTCAAACAGGACAAGCTGTCTTGCAGTGAGTTATTTTGGTGCCATGGGGTTAACACTGGTCTGGCATCTCCCAGCTGACAATAAATATCTTACTGTTGAAGTGAGACCTGGAAAGATAAGATGGATTTTTGACTGACAGATACCTCACTTTATAAAAGCAACACCAAACTTTCCACAAGCAGAAATTTTCTGTAAATTTCCTGGAAATGTGGAGTTCTTTCTCCCATGAGTAGGATGCCTGCTTCGTGGTTACTCCCCAGGGGTTAAGGGAAGGAATCTGTGTACATTATCATAATTTTGGTGATAAGTTGCATTTGACTCCTAGTCAATAATATTTTTTTTGCTAGCTTGAGTATATGTACCTTTATATAGTGCACTGTTTTATGTTATGCTGTAATCTACTAGTAGTTCTTTTGTTTTATACTGTGTAGTAATTCTGATTAAGATATTTTGTCTATTATCTCTTGTGTGTTTAATAAATAATTCACTTTTATAAATAGACCTGATTTGCTGTCATTAGAACTTGTGGGTTAGAGTGATTCCTTAAATTTAAACTGTTGCCAAAATCTGAGGCTAAGGCAGGGCTTGTCTGAAGCTTTCACTCATCCCGTGACAGTAGCTTTCTATGATGGAGTGACTACATCAGTGGATAAGGGAAGAGCTACAGATGTCCTTTATCTGGACTTCTGTAAAGCCTTTGACACAGTCTCCAACCATATCCTTCTCTCCAAATTGGAGAGAGGTGCTGCTGAGAAGGACTTGGGGGTGCTGGTGAGTGAGAGGTTGGACATGAGCTGCCAATGTGCATTTGCAGCCCAGAAAGCCAACCACGTCCTGGGCTGCATCAAAAGCAGCGTGGCCCCTCTACACCACTCTTGTGAGACCCCATCTGGAGTACTGCATCCAGCTCTGGAGCTCTCAGCTCAGGAAAGACACAGACTTGTTAGAGCAGGTCCAGAGGAGGGCCACAGAAATGATCACATGGCTGGAACACATCTCCTATGAAGAAAGCTGAGACAGTTTTGGTGACTGGTTAGCCTGGAGAAGAGAAAGCTCCAGGGAGACTTTATTGCAGCCTTTCAGTACTTATAGGGGGCTTCTAAGAAAAATGGGATGTTTTACCAAGGCCTGTAGCAACAGGACAAGGGGCAACTGTTTTAAACTGAGAGTAGATTTATGTTGCATAGAAGAAATAAGTTTTTTACACTGAGGATGGTAAGACAATGGAACATGTTTCCCAGAGAAGCTATAGATGCCTCATCATCGGAATTGTTCATGGCCAGGTAGGATGGGGCTTTGAGCAACCTGATCTAGTGGAAGGTGTCCCTGTCCATGGCAGGGGGGTTGGACTTGATGATCTTTGAAGGTCCCTTCCAACCCAGACCATTTTATGATTCTATGAATATTACAACAATCGAACAATTTCTGCAACCACATTGACTGCCTGGAGGTAATATATATGCCTAGAGGTTGCTATCTGTGAAAGGAAGCAATACAGTGTATCAATAGCTAGCTGAATGTATCCTGTCAGTTTTGGTTTAGCTGGAATGGAAATGAATTGCAGCGTTTAATACTGTAGTTGTCACAAAAATGTCCTGCTGCACTCTTCTGTAGCTGAAAGAGGGCAGCTGCCATATTTCTTTCTCATTTTCCTTGGGATCCAAGGAGGGAGAGTGGTGTGCTTTGCAGACATATGACTCTGGTGGGAAACTTAGCTGTGCACCAGAGAAGGCACAGCATTCTTTCTGCTGCTCTGCATAAAATTAAAAGCCTGTATGAATTTTAACAGATACACAGTTTATTTAGCTCTCTAGAAGGTGGGCTTACAGGTTAACCTTGGCTGGCTGCCAGGTGTCCACCAAGCTATCGTATCACTTCTCCCCCACAGCAGAACAGAGAGAGAGAAAACAAGATGAAAAACTTGTGAGATAGGATAAAAGCAGTTTAATGAAGAAAAGCAAAGGTTGCACATGGAAGCAAAGGAAAACAAAAAGATTTATTCTCT
>VKON01002938.1:8882-39013 GCA_009741485.1 Malurus cyaneus samueli | reverse complement strand
TTACAGAAGGGTTGTTTGACTTTCCTCTAACATAAGCAGATGATAGGAATACATACTCAGCTAACCTAGGACACTATATTGAGTGGTCCGAGTCTTCCGTTCGCTGACATATTGGCAGGCATGTAGGTGCTTAGGAGGAAAGCAAATGCAGCTGGTTTATCTTTGTTTCTTAGCAGGATATACTGACTAGCAGGAGAAATGAATAGTTTGCCTATCTCAGTCACATACTGGGCTAGATTCTTCTCTGGGATATCAGGTAATTGCACCATATACAGTACTTTGAGAAGATTCTATATGTTCATTTGGCTGTAAAATGACTAATACAACTAAGTTTGGATTGTTTGTTTTGTTGCGGGTTTTTTTTTTAGGTTCATATCATCACAGAAACTAACCTTGAAGTATTTTTCTGGACTTCTCATCAGAGTGCTGAAAAGAACAGAATCAACAAAGTAAAAATGCTTATTTTTAAAAATATTGACAGCCTCATGCTAATATTTCATGCATAAAAATGCTTTCTTTGCTTAATTTGCTTTATAGCAATATACTTATGTTTTTATACTTCCTTATAGTTCATAAAATAAAAATGTACCAATTTTCCCCAATACATTAGTACCAGCTTGTTAATGAAATCTGGTTTAACTTTTGGATGACTCTCAAGTACACATTTAATGTTCAGAATTGTCTTTATAAATATTTGTCTTGGTTTAGAATGCTGGCCAAAAGCCAGGCACCCACAACACCTGCTCATTCGCTCTTCCCCACCACCGCACTGGGTAGAGAAGAGCGAAGGGGAAAAAAAACTAACAAAAGGGTTCATGAGTTGAGATAAGGACCAGGGAGGAAACACTTGATGGACAAAACAGGCACTACTTAAATTATGAAGTGAATTTATTACTAACAAAGTCAGAGGAGGAAAATGAGAAATAAATTACAACCCTCAAAAACACCGATCTTCTCCCCACTCCCTCCCCACTTCCCACCGACTGCAAAGCAGCAGGAACAGAACAGGGTGAGGGGGTTGGTCAGTTCATCACTGGATCGATCTGCGGCTGCTGAGGGAGAAGAATCCTTCCCTTGCGTTGCCGTGGGGTCCCTCCCACGGGAGACAGTTCTCGGTGAACCTCTCTGTCGTGGCTTCACTCTCACGAGCAGCAGGTCACACACATCTGCTGCAGCGTGAGTCCCCCCACAGGCAGACAGTCGTGCCCAAACTGCTGCACCGTGGGCTCCCTCGTGTACCAGGTACAGGCAGAAGGCCAGGCTGTTCCATCTCGGGAGCAAGGCCTCTCTCTCCATGGGTCTCCTGCTGGACACAGCCCCCTTCGCGACGTCCGCCCGCTCCGGCGTGGGCACCTCCCTCCTCCACGGCTGCAGGTGGATCTCTGCACCTCTGTGGACCCCATGGGCTGCAGGGGGACAGCCTGCTCCACCATGGTTGTCACCACGGCCTGCAAAGGAATCCCAGCTCCAGTGCCTGGAGCAGCTCCTCCCCCTCCTGCACTGACCTTCGTGTCTGCATCCTTCACATATTTCTCAGCCTCCTCCACTGGCAAAACTACTGAGTGCCCCTTGTTTTGATTTCTTCTTAAATATGTTTTCACAGAGGCGTAACCACTATCTTTAATTGGCCCAGGTTTGGTCAGTGGCATGTCCATCATCCTCAGAGCCAACAGCAATGGGCTCTGCTGGACATGGTGGAAGCCTCCAGAAGCTTCTCACAGGCGCCATCTTTTTGGCCCCCCCACATCCAAAAACTGGGCCCAGCAAAACCAACACAATATTTAATAAAATATGTCTAGTTTCAAGCAGTGTGACTTATGGAAGCATTAAATTAAATATAACCTTTCATCTTTTAGTAAAAGACATTAAAATATATTCAAGGAGCAAGTACTTTTTGTGTTTTTTTAAGATAAATACATGGCTCTAGCATTGCCCATGATATGGGGCATAACCCTAGTCCAAAATCTGAGGCAGTTGATGAAATTAATTTCACCGACCACAGACTTTGGCTCAGACCCAACATATACTAAATCCAAAGACCCATGTAAAGCTCTGCATACAAATGTGATTGCAGAGCTACAGCAGGAAGAAGAGGATTAGACACAAAACTGAAGATGTTTGTCCCTCTAGTAGAGTTGGGACCACTTTATACATACATAATATTTCTGGAGCTACAAAACATTCATTACAATAATGAATAGACAAGACAAATTTAAGACAGAAGAAAAACTTTCCTCTGATAGTAGAACTACATTTGAATATTACCTTTTATAGAACTCAAGAAAATATGTGAGTAAAGGTCAAGTGACTGTGAAAATAGGCTTCTCTAGATGGTAACTTTTGAGCTCAAGAAACGGAGTCATGATTCCCTCAAGGGAGAAGAGCACAAAGAATTCTAACTAACTATATTGATCAGAAATCCCTTAAAATGTATTAGGATCCAAAGTCTTACTTTTCTAATCCACCCAGCTCCAGTTAATTTCTCCTTTAGGTTTAAGAGCTGTGATCAAACAGAAGTAGGAACAGAGCTGTAGTACAGTCAGAAAACCTTCTGCAAAGAATGGCCCACATTTCTTGAATATCTTCCCCAAAGAGTAAGAAAGCATAATGTAAGTGTATAGAATAACCACATTCCCTGCACTTTCAAGCCTCCTCTGGACCCCCTCTGTTGGTGTGACTCTGCTCCCCTGCTCCTGACCCTTGGTAGTATGATTAGCATGCAACTAACACCATTTATAAAGCAAAGAGCCATTTTCTGTGATGTATTAGTCCCCTTTCCCCCCATTATCAGGTCCTGTGAACCAAGTAGACAAATCAAACAGATTTCTTCTTCCCCTCCCTGTTGGCCTCAAGGTTCCTGGGCACCAGGTTGACTACGCCCCTCCTTACTGACCTTGAAGGTCTCAGGCATCCAGCCAGTCAGATGGTGGTGATGACCCTGTCACAGAACAGGGAAGTGTTAACAGCACACAGACCAACTGTCTATAAAATAAAGCAGTTACAGGTCCTAAGTGGGACTTGGACCATGTAGTGAGTTGACCTTGGCTGGGCACCAGATGCTCACTAAGCCACTCTATTACTTCCCTTCCCAGCAGGACAGGAGAGAGAAAAATAAGATGGAAAACAACCTGGAGGTTGAGATAAGGCAGTTTACTAAAGCAAGAAAAAAAGAGAAAGTTTGTGTGCACATGAGCAAAGGGGGAAAAAAATTATCTCTATTTCCCATTGGTGAGCGATGTTCAGACACTTCCCGGGAAGCAGAGCTTCAGCATGTGGAGTGGTTGCTCTGGAAAATGCAAAATTAATATTGTGAAAGGTGATAAGGGAGCTAACACTGTTGAAACTGTGTAAAATGTCTGAGAAGGCTTATGCTGAAGTAAACCCAGAAGTGTGGACAGCCCTAGGGAAATATGGAAAATTTGATATGGAGCCTCTCCAAATGACTTTGAAGCAACCAGGACAAGTGGTATCTAAAAAGCAATACCCTATTCCAAGGGAGGGAAGGAAGGGGTTACAGTCCGTCCTTGAGTCCCTGCTAAAGGCAGGTCTTTTGGAGCCATGTATGTCTCCCTATAACACTCCTGTCCTGTTGGTTAAGAAACCAGATGGAACCTACAGATTGGTGCAGGATTTAAGAATAATAAATGAAATCAAACCAAGGCATCACATGGTTCCAGATCCTTATACCATCCTGAATCAGATCCCTTTTTCACATCAGTATTATCAGTACTGGATTTGAAGGATGCTTTCTGGGTATGCCTGTTTACAGAGGACAGCAAACTGTATTTTGCCTTTGACTGGGTGTTGTGGTTTAGACCTTGGCTGAAAGCCAAAGCACGCACAACATTCCCCCCACCCACTGGAGAAAGCAAAAAGCCCAATTAACACTAAAATTTATGGCTTTTAGATAAAATATAATTGAGAGAAAGATACCTATATGCTCCAGAAATGGTCAGACAGGATGAATAACTTAAGTTGCAAAATAGATTTATTACTAAAAACTACTGAGAATACTACTGCACTGGAGAGGGGAACAGAGATAGGGAAAAATTTACAAGGAGAAGAAAATAAAAATGGACATTTTAAGACACCTGTTATTCTTTCTGTGAACCTGTCTCTCCCAGGTCACCCCTCCCCACCCCTCCATGCCTTCCCGTACACAAGGGGGCAGGGATGAAAGTTTTAACATAGATCAGACTACTCATTATGGTTATCATCCAGCATCATAGGAGAAGAGTCCTTACAGCTCCAAGCTATGGAAGTTCTTTTCCCAAGAAACAGTGTATAACTGCTGGTGGCATGTGTTGAATTTGCTTTATTGAGCCCCGTAGCACCCGCAGATCCCCGGCGTAGGAAAGACACACGAGGCAGGCAGGCAGGTCCAGGTTTCTTCTTTATTAAGTCTTCGTATTTCAGGCTCTCTTAGATTTAGCAGCTCTTTTCTTCTGTAGTGATATTCAGCTCTGTCTCTAACCTCTACTGCTACCAGCATGCTTTTTTATGCACTTTCTTATCTTCCCGCACATAGAATCACACCAATCAAACAGGTCCCAGCCAGATGACACAGCTGGGCACTCTCCAATCTCCATGCAGCATGTTTTTGTCTTTTATTGGTAGAATACTTTCATTTATCCAGTACCATGACTGGTTGCGTCAGCCAGCTCGAGTCTGCGCTGTTTCTGACCCTCTAAGCCAGGCTGTTTCCGAGCCCACCCCACACACAGCTGTAAGATAGCGAGGGCCACAAGCAGGCATGGATTCTTTTTCTTTACCTCGTGGAGAAAGGGAAACAGTCCTCCAAGGCAGCTGCTTCATTCTGAGGGTAAGGCCACTCAAATCTCCTGGCAAAACACAATTTCTTCTAAGCATCAACTACTTCAGACGTGAGGGGGGGCCAACCTCTTCCCCATTTTTGGCTTATGATCAGTCCATCCACAAAGGCCAGGTTTTTTATCTGGGGTGCAGGGCCTCTCTTTCTAACAGTCTCCCATTGAAGAAATAGTCATTTTGAGAACAGCTTGTTTTCTCTCATGTTTAAGCACCACAGCAACAGCATGTGTCTTTCCTTATGTGATTTTGGGTCTCCATTTTTTTTACATCTCCTCACCCTCCTGCCTGTTTTCACCAGTGCATGATATATCAACCTAAAAACTACATGGCAGGCCGAGCTCTATTATCTGTTTTGAATTCTTCTTAAGTACAAGACATATGTCATCACAGAGGTGTAACCAGCATGTCAATTGGCCCAGCCTGACCAGCAGCCTGTCCATCAACCCAATCATAATGGATGGTTCTAAAACACAGGGGCAAGCTCCTTTTGCTGCAGAAGAAGGAGAGATTCCAAGAACTTTCACAGGCAGCCATCTTTGTGGTTTTCCGGTCCATCCCCCACACCAAAATAACTGGACTGAGCAAAACAGGACACTGGGAAAAAGAGGAAGAAGGGAAAATGGTAAAACAACAATTCACATGGACAGTCCTCCCACGGGATATACAGAGTCACTGGCTTTGTTTGGGCAAGCCTTGCAGAAAATATGGAGAGAGTTTGCTCCACTCTCAGGAGTTGTTATAATATGTGGATGATTTGCTTTTATCAGGGGAAAGGAAAAGGTGGTTGAAGAGCTACTGTGGAACAGCTTTTTTTTTTTTTTTTTTTTTTTTTTGCTTAAAAGTGTCTAGAGTGTCTGAAAGAAGCACAAATGGTGGTAAAAAGGTTAAATATTTGGGACACATTTTGACTGGAAGCTTACAGTGTATTGATCCAGAAAGGATCCAAGGAATTTTAGAAGTACTGTTACTCCAGATTAAGAAAGGTTACAGCAACTTTTAGTGCTGGTAGGATACTGCAGAGCATGGATTGAGAATTTTTCTGTTTTAGCATGACTTTTGTATGACATTTTAACCCAAGACAGCCCCAATGTTGTGGTATAGACATGAGAAAGAGAGCAAAATTTAGAAAATTAAAAGACAAATTGATTAATCCCCAGCCTTAGCTCTTCCAGACTCAGAAAAGGAATTTGAGTTATATGTGGATGCTAAACAGGGCCATACTAAAGGAATTTTAGTACAGGAGCATGGAGAAACACGGTGGCCTGTTGCTTACTTTTCTAAGATGTAAGACCCAGTGGCCACAGGGTGGCCCTATTGTCTGCAGAGTTGTGCAGCCACGGCCTTAATGTTGACTGAAAGCCAAAAACTGACTGCAGAGGGATCTCTTATTATTAAGGTCTCGCATCAAATTAAGGCCTTGTTAACTAAAAAGAGCTTCTAAGTGGATGACCAGCACTCGGTTATTACAGTATGAAACTTGTTTAATGGAACGGGAGGATTTAGAATTGAGGAGTGGGGGAGGGTTTAACCCAATCTCCTGTTTACCTGGTCCCAAAGGAGGGGATGAGGGGGGAAAACTCATGACTGTATTCAAGTAATAGATCTCCAGATCCAGGCTAGGGAAGATCTACAAGATACTCCCTGGCCAAATGGAGAAAATGTGTTTCTTGATGGGTCCTCAAGGGTGGTAGAAGGGAAATGAGCTACAGGATATGCTATCATTAAAGGACAGGAATTAAAAGAAGGAGGAAAATTGCCATCCACGTGGTCAGCTCAGACTGCAGAATTTTATGCACTCATAAGAGCCTGCAAACTATATCAGGAAAAGATAGTGAACATTTTTATGTATTCTAAATATGCATATGGTGTAGTGCATGCATTTGGAAAACAGTGGGAAGAAAGAAGTTTGCTAACTTGTAGGGGAAAGACACTAGCTTATTGGAAGTAGTGAATTTACCAAGGCAAGTGGCAATAATACATATTAAAGGACATCAAGCAGGATACTCAGAAGAAGGAACAGATAATCGATTAGCAGATGAAAAAGCTCAAAAGGCAGCAATTCTACCAGAGGTATCTAAAATATTGCCTCTTCTTCCAGTGGTTCAACCACTGCCAGAGAAGATGTCTTTCACCAGAAGAACTAGAGAGAATTAAAAACAGTGGGGCAGAAGAAAAGGGGGGGTGATTGGTTTACAAAAGATGGTAAACAATGGGTACCAAAAGCAAACAATGGGTACTGAAACACCTCCATGACGGGAGCAATTTGGGCTCTTGAGGATTGGCAGAGGCCTTCCTCAAAATGTATGCCACCTTGGGTCTTTTTGTTTTAGCAAAATGAGCTACTGAGGGATGCCTGGTTTGTGCTGAAGTTAATAGCCAGACTACAAAGGAGATTGCAAAGGGGGGGAAATATTGGGCTGTATGTCCTTTCCAACAATGCCAAGTGGATGCAACTCAGACAGTGGAACTCCTTCTACAGGAAAGATCCTTCAAGGGGTTATGGCTGCTTTAGGAATACAATGGGACCTCCATACCTCCTGACACCCCCAGAGTTCAGGATGGATATAAAGATGCCATGGATACGGCTTTTGTCATCAGCTTTGGCAAGAATAAGAGCCAGACCCAGAGAAGATATTCAATTATCTCCCTTTGAATTAATGTTTGGATTTCATTACTCTGTTAATTCTTGACCTAGTGGGGAGGTAGAGATAAGTGATGTATATTTAAAACAATATGTAGCCAGAATACTGTCTTTGTAAAATCTCTTTGACAGGAAGCTCAGTTGACACAGACCCTGCCCTTGGACTTTGCTGTTCACAACATCCAACCAGGAGACTGGGTCCTGGTTAAGGAGTGGACAGAAGCACCATTGGTGGCAAAGTGGCATGGACCTTTCCAAGTGTTATTGACCACAGAAACAGCAGTCAAGAAAGCTGAACACGGGTGGACCCATCATACTCAGGTCAAGGTCTCTCAAGCCCCAGAGATTTGGACTTCTTGGCTGGAGAAGGATGGGAGGCCGCGACTGACACTGCAGAAATGGACCAGAGCAGCAGCCAGTGCTTCGACATTGGGGGAAGCCCCATGTGCCTACCCACAGACAGCCTGCTGAAATAGTCTGCATGGACATCCCTCCTTTCGACTCTCCAGTAATTGGTGGGCTAATACTTGCTGTCATTCTCTTCTCTATGTTGAGTTGTTTCTGTGCATTCACTCACCACATGTGGTGCAGAAGACAATATAAGAATTACACTAGGTAATTAGATTATACAATTAGAATGTTTTTCTTAATATCAATAATCCTACTTTTCTATTGTCAGCAAGGTTTGGGCCAGGAGTGAGAAAATTGATTTTTAGTCCTGGGAAAAGAAATAGCAAGAACCTTTAACCTTAGCAATTGTTGGGTCTGCAGAGAGCCAGGAAAATCTGAAGACTGGCCATGGGTAGCCAGCCCAGTCGAACCTAAATGGTGGGTCAACACCCTAAGTGAGGTCCATAATGGGATGGGGTTTTGGGACAAAGAAAGAAGTCCATGGTGACTCCGATTTCCTGGGTAAGGCACTTATTGCCTAAGCAGGATGAGGGAAGGAGATGTGTATGTGGGGCAGAGCACTTGTGAATGCACACTATCTCCTGGGTATGATTGTACAATTCCATCCTGCAGGACACTGAACTGTTCCAGGTACAAGGGGAAATGGAATCAGACCCATGTACAGAACTCTACAGGCAACTGGGTAAAATGGTCCTATGCCAGGTTTAAAGGCACTGCTTGTGAAAGATTGAGCTTAGACAGAAAGTTCAATACTGCTATTCTAACCTGCCAATGAAATAACACTACCAAAGGAAAACACGTAGCATGGGTATTTCATTGGGCCTGGCGGCACCAAAATGAGAACAATGCTTATTTCCAAAAATTTTGGTCTAACACCAACCAAACAAGGTATAATTGTGTTTGGCGACTGAATGCAGGACCATGGAGGTGTGAATACAGAATTTGGGGTCATATTGTGCTAAATGGGACCTCTGGAGAATGAAGATACCTTGTACTATTATCCGCCATCACATAAAAAAAAACATGGGATGGCCCCTTCCAAATGGAACTTGGGCCTTGAGGGTCATTATTCGATTTGTGGACAACATGCATATAGGAGGTTACCCTCAAATTGGTCAGGAATATGTTTTGTGGGATATATTAGGCCCTTGTTTTTCTCATCACAAATTCAAGGAAAAACTTTAGGAATCAGAGTATATAATGATTTAATAAGGGAAAAGCAGTCAATGGATGCATCCCTGGCTGAAGGAAGCGCTCAAAAATGTGGAAAAGATGAATGGCCACCAGAACGAATCATACAACACTATGGACCAGCAACTTGGAACCTTCATGAAGCAATTTATGGACCTAGGTAGCCAATAATCTAAACTGAATAATTAGGTTACAGGCTGTTTTTGGAAATTTTAACTAACCAGACTGCTGGGACCCTTGACCTTCTTGCTGACCAGGCTACCCAGATGAGAAATGCGATATTTCAACATAGGATGGTATTAGATTTTCTATTAGCAGAAGAAGGAGGAGTTTGTGGAAAACTAAATGACTCAAACTGCTGTTTGCAAATAGATGACAACAGAAAAGTGGTAAAACAAATAACAGAGGATATGAGAAAATTAGCTCATGTACCAGTACAAACTTGGAAAGGATGGGAATGGGACATGTTTTTGTGGTTACCTGGTGGACCATGGGTTAAACAAATGCTATTTTTCCCCTTATGGGCTATAGCAACCCTAATCTTTTTACCATGCACGATACCTTGCTTAATGCAGCTCATTCAGCATGTGATCAAGGGGATGCAGGTAGTAGCCATGCCTACTGATCCAAAAATGGCTACAAAAGGACAAAGAATGATGTCACTGCAAATAGTTGCAAAACCAAAGAAGACCCAAGAAGAAGAGATTAAGTTGATGGCAATTAAAGGTTGTAAAGACAATTATTGAAAAAATAAGAAGAGGAGGGACTGACAGGAATAAAATTAATATGTTTTTACAAACAGACTGTGTGAATCTGCTTGTAGATAAGGCCAGAGACTTGTAGATAAGGAAATAACAAGAGAACCCATTAATTTTAGAGAGTTTTACTAACTGATATGGACTGCTGCTCAGCCAAAGTCGTGCTAAACTCCTGAACTTTGTGAAGATGAACAAAGACTTAATAGGGTTATGAATATTACCTTCTCCGCCCAGGGTGGACTTAAGGCTAATTTTAATGATCATGTATCGTGTGTTATACATATTAAAGGGGACATGTAGTAGGCGGATGAGGAAGTCTGTACCTTCCAAGTACCTCAGCCAATGGGGAATGGGAGAGGGTGTAATGCAGCCAGGAAATTAGGATAAAAGAAAACGACTTGCTTCAACTAATTGAGAGACCCCACTGGACATATATCTGATGGGCTCTCTCCCTTTGTTCATGAATAAAGTTACTTTTACGGGACTCCTCTGTCTCCTTTGTGGACACTAACCTCTAGCGACATGAATTTTCTGCACAAGATAAACAGAGGTGATGTGACAGACCAAACTCTATTCAGACAAACCAACTTACTGTGTCCCTGATGGCTCGAGACTCAGGTCTTAAACAGTGTTTTTGTGCCAGACAAGGGAAAAGGCTGATAAGCGGATCCTGCTAGAGGTGGGGTGATGGCTTGTTTCACGTTGATTAGCCCAGACAATGCACAACTGGCTCAACTATGCAGGTGTGAGAAACAGCGACCATGCCTTAGAAGGTGTCATTAACCATCAAAGACCCCCAAAACACCCCCAGACTAATTTCTGGGGCCTTCCACAAGAGGACTGTGCATGACCCACCCTGAGTCAAGGACTTTGCAGTGTCTCATGCTCTGCCAGTGAGCAGATGCACAAGAAGCTGGGAGGGAGCATAGCCAGGAGAGCTGACCCAAACTAGCTAAAGGGATATTCCACACCATAGAACATCATGCTCAATATATAACCTAGGGGAGTTACCCAGAAGGGGGCTGATCACTGTTCAGGGATGGGATGGGCTTCAGTCAGTACATAGTGAGCAATTGTGCAGTTGTTTTTCTTAGGTTTAATTCTTCTTTATATTTTTATCTTTTTCTTTTTACTTTTTTTTAGCTTTATTTCAATTATTAAACTGTTTTTATCTCAACCCACAGGTTTTACCTTTTTCCAATTCTCCTTCCCATCCCATTGGGGGCAGGGGAGTGAGCGAGTGGATGTGTGGTACTTAGTTACTGGCTGGAGTTAAACCATGACAGGTAGAGAACGGCATAAAAGAAAATGTAAAGAGAAATTTTCTAAGCCACATTAGAAGACCTGAGAAAAGGTTTGTGGGAAAAGAAAAAACAGAATCAGCTGACTTGAAAATAAATGTAAATTAATTGATCACATTTCATCCTTTTTTAGGAGATCGTTGTCTGAATTTACATGTGCCTGATGTTACTTATCAAAGAATTAATCTGGAATGAAAAGAGGGAGAGGACAAAAATGGAGGGCTTTGCACAGTGCTTCCTTTTCTGTGGAGGGTGGGAAAGCAGAAAGGAGAATACACCAGAATATGTAGGGAGAAAGGATAAATGAAAAACAAAAAACTCAGAGGGAGAGAGGCACTATGGCAAGAGTGGGAAGACTGAAAGAGTGTATAGTTTCAGTCCAGATATAAATTAACACAAAATAAACGATGAAACAATATTTCACTCAAGAAATATTTTTCAAAATAAAGCTGTCTCCCCTGGAGACATGAACCTGGAAATCATTATGACATGAGAACTATATGAAAGAGACAATATTATGACACAAACCTTGTCCTTAACTCTGTGTTGCTCTTGCTAACTCCCTCTCTCTCATGCTCTCTTGTATTCTGCCTCTCTCTCCCTTTCACATGCTCCCATACCACTCTCATGCTAGTTTTCTTGCTCTCTCACTTTCTTGCCCTCTCATTTTCTCTGATACTCTATCTCTTGCTTTCTCTCCATCTCATGTCTTTGACACGCTCTCACTTCATCTTTCTTTTGCTCCCATTCTCCTCTCACTTCCTCTCAGCCTTTCCCTTGCTGTCAGTCACTCTTGCTCTCTCGTGCTTACTTTCTCTCTTGCTCATATGCTCATGCTTAATTTCCCACTCTTGTTCTCACTGTTGCTCATTCTCATTTTCTTGCTCTCTCTCACTTGCACTGTAATACTTTCTCTCATTCTAGTGCTTTTGTGCTCTTGCTTGCTGACTCACTCTTGTGCTTGCTCACTCTTTCTTTCTTGCTTTCTCACACTTGGCTCTTGTGTTTGCTTCTGCTCACACACTCCCTCTCTTCATCTCGTTTACTTGCTATCACTCACCTTTCCTCACCTTGAGCTTGCTCTCTCTTGCTCATTCCCTTTTTTTCACTCACTCGCTCATTCTTTCTCTTGCTCTCACCTCCATTCTCTTGCTTGTGCTCACTTCCTCACTCTCAAGCTTTCTCACATGCTCTATCTTTCCATCAATTTCTCATGCTCTTGCTTTCTCTCTTCATCATTTGCTTTTTCACCCTCGTGCTTTCTCTCTCACATACTTGTACAAGTGTTTGCTTGTGCTTTCTCTCACTCTCACTTAGTCACGTCCCCTTGCTCACACCTTACAGCATGTTCAAGCTTTCTCTCATACTCTTGCATTTCTTGCTTTCTAGCTCTCTCCCTTTCAAATACTTGTTTTCCCTCTTGGCTCTCATACTCTTGCTCTTAATAACTTTCTTGTGCTCTCACTCACTTCTGCCCAGTTTCTGGCACTTGCCTTCATGCTTTGCCCCTTTCTTGCTCGATTTCTCATATTGTCGTGACCAGTACCCTCCACTCCTTACCCCTGGTTATATTGTTATAGAATAATAGGATCATAAAGGTTGGAAAAGACCTCCAAGATCATCAAGTCCAACCTTTGAATGAATATGACCACGCCCACTAAACCATATTGCGAAGGACATCTATTCATTTTTTGAACACTTACAGGGATGGTGACTCCATCACTTCCCCAGGGAGCCTATTCCAATGCTTGAGCACTCTTTCAGTAAACAATTTTTTTCCTAATATCCCACCTGAACCTCCCCTGGCACAACTTGAAGCTATTTCCCCTTGTCCTATTGCTGGTTGTTACCTGGGAGAAGAGGCTGACCCCCACCTTGCCACAACCTCCTTTCAAGTAGTTGCAGAGGGCAATAAGGTCTCTGAGTCTTATTTTATCCAGACTGAACAACCCCAGCTCCCTCAGCTGCTCCTCATAAGACTTGTGATTCAGACCCTTCACCAGCTTTGTTGCCCCCAATAACCAAATGGGTTACATCCCTCATTTTCACTGCAACCAAATTGTTCTCAAAGAAACCTGTCATTTGTATGTAGACCAGTCATTCGGTGTAATTTCACTCTAATCCACCCCAAGGGACCTATTAAAAAGAACCTGTTATCCCGCCTCAGGGGTGGTTCGTAACATCAGTGAGACCAATGACCTCCTGGTGGCCAGGGACACCTCCACCATTGTCTGCTTCCTCTGAGGATTGAGGAAGTGACTTATATTCTTTCATGTCTTTTTGAGTCCAGATTATGATTGTTATTTTGATACAGCAAGCCAAGTATTAATATTTGACCCAATCTACAGAGGGTCCAGGTGATTAGAAACCATAAGCTAAGCAGTGCTATAAAATTCTGTGCTACACTACTTAGAAAATTGTGCTATACTTACTCTGCTTGTAGAAATCCTGTGCTATTCTTAATATAAAATCTATGCTATGCTAATCATTACATCCTGTGATAAAAAAAAAATAAAACTTTCATTGTAACTACAACATAGTGCTGTTATCATTCTGCCAAGGATGCCTAAAAGAATTTGTCTGTCCCCCCTAGTGTTGGGTAATAGTTGGTTAAATTCAAACCATTTTATTATTCAGTATAAAGATACCACACCAAACCATAAAGATAAATATTTATTACATACATGGAACAGACAGCTTAAGTGACTTTGTTCAAGGTTACAATGTATCCATCTATAGGATGGATTCTCTATCACTTTTAGTTTTCTATGTTTTTATTTGTTTATAAATTATTTGCAAATATCTAGCATACTCTGGTCAGTATACTAACACCATCACTTTAATGTTCTATACTATTCGTAAAACTGCAACCTGTTACCTGGATGACAGCGAAGCATTAGGGTTGATCCTATGAAAACCATACTAACATTCTTTAAATCTAAATTTTTATATTTTCCTTCTGAAGAAAATGACCTGCTCTACTGTGCAGTTCCTGGTGCAGATTGTAATTTCTCCAATAGGCATGGAAACATCATGCCATAGTATCTGCTCCTTACTGACTGTCTATGCAAGATCTCATTTTCTAAAAATCAACAGAAATCATATGCCTTGCTTTCAGAAATACAGTCACTGAAGGTACACTGATTGCATCAGCACGTCTTCTGCCTCCCAATGCACAAAGAACAATCAACGCCATCTGCTTGCAAGGAGAGTAACCATTTGAGCAAATACCACTCTAAATGCAGTATTATTGAGAATTATCGAGCAAAACTTTTGTCAAATGCTGGTATGCTTGGAAAAGGAAGAAAATTAATTCTGCAAGTATTACTGAGCTGAAAAGCCTCTTTGGTGTTAAATTAACTAAATGGTAACTTCATGTTTTGGATGCCTTGGAAAGAGTCAGCTGCAAAAGATTCCACTTTCACATCGAAGTTTAAACAGGCAATTTAAAAAGCTCATTAGTCTGAAGGTGTATGATGATTTCCTGAAAAGATGAATGAGTAAAAATAAAGTTTAAAAAAGGAACAAATATTTGATCTGAAATCTCACTGTTCAATTTCAGATAATGTTGCATTTCTACAATTATGGACTGTGGGAATATTTTCAGGCTATTATCCACTGCATTCTTCAAAATACAGGATAACATAACAGATCACCTTTAACTCAAGAAATTCAAACAGCAGGTAACTTCTTTCTGAAACCCAGGAAAAAGAGAACTTGTTTTTTATTAGAAGACCATTACTTCATGTAAATAATTTGCAATGCCATTTCCCACATATGCTACTGGAGACTCAGAAATACACAGCCCAGCCCCTGGTCAACACTTAGGTCACGAAGAAAAATAATTTGGATAATTCTCAGGGCAAGTCAATTAAAATAAGTGACTACAAAACTGATAGGTTTAGGTTATTCAGTAACAATAGTAAATGTGTCTGACTGAAAGAAAAGGGAGACATTAATACTATCCCTTAGTACCAACTTGAAGCAAGCCTGAAACAGCAAATGGATGGTGCACTTGCCAAACAGCTCCTGCAATAGTGCAAACTCCACATTCTCCTACCATATCCCCACTGCAAACCCAGCAGTTGGTTGGCAATGTTTTATAATGACATTTAAGCTTCCCCCTAAGATGCACCATAGGCAAATATTAAAGTAAAAACCAAGCCATTGAACTTTCTGACATGACTGACTATTAACCAAGTAATTTTCCATTTTCTTCCATGTATTTTCTCCAGAGGTGGAAAGAGAGATCAGCTTCCCCTCTTTAAACCTGAAGTCCAATGCCAGTCTTACTAGAGAGGTGGCAGCAGTAGATAACAAGACCAAACAAGGAAAAGTAGTGTTCAGCCAACATCCTCCTCTCCCCTCCAACAGCATCAAGTTGCAATGGGACTGATTTTTCTTGTCTTTCACATCAAATCCTTCTGTTGAACACTTACACCAGCAAACTTTTTGTCCTAATTCTTTATCTTTAATCATTCTGCCATTTCTCATTTATGCATTACAATATGTTGTATTGTTTCAAAGACAGCATACCCAATACCCACAGCATACACTACGTATTTTACAGGCATTTTCAGCTTCTGCAGTTCACAGACTACCTTCCGTAGTCTTCTGCAAGTCAAGTTACTTGTAAACATTTAGTGTATCAATGGAAAAAATGAGTCTTTAAAAAACAAATTTAGAAAAATCAAACAGCTGTTTTATTTCATAGTAACTCAGAAATCAATATCAAACAATCTCTCTTTCTCATAAACACACCAAGATGATTATAAACTTCTCTTTATGCACATGTGGTGGGTTGAACTTGGCTGGTCACCAGGTGCCCACCAAGCTGCTCTATCACTCCCACTCCTCATCAGGACACAGGAGAGAAAATGTGATGAAAAGCTCATAGGTCAAGATGAGGACAGGGAGATCACTCAGCAATTACTGTCATGGGCCAAATAGACTCGACTTGGGGAAGATTAATTTAATTTATTTAATTTCCAATTAATTACTGAATAGGATAATGAGAAATAAGAACAAAGCTAAAAACACCTTCCCCACCCCTCCTTTCTTCCCAGGCCAACTTTACTCATGATTCTTCTACCTCCTCTCCTCACTGAGCAGTGCAGGGAGGTTGGGGTACAGGGGATGCAGTCAGTTCATAATGCTTTGTCTCTGCCACTCTTTCCTCCTCATGCTGTTGTTCTGCTCCAGTGCGGGTCCCTCCCATGGGATACAGCCGTTAGGAACTGCACCAGCATGGGTCCTTGCCACAGGGTGCAGTCCTTCAGAAACAAACTGCTCCAGCATGGGTCCCCTGCAGGATCATAGGTCCTGCCAGAAAACCTGCTTTGGTGTGGGCTCCTCTCCACAGCCTGCAGTTTCTGCCAGGAGCCTGCTCCAGTATGGGGTCCTCCATGGGCTGCATGGTGTCTCCAGAGTTGTTTCTCTCACTTTTTTAGCTTTGCCTTTGTTTCTCGCCGTCCTACTGTATTTTTAATTGGAAATAAATTAAATTCATCTTTCCCAAGTCAAGTCTGTTTTGCCCGTGACAGTAATTGCTGAGGGATCTCCCTGTCCTTATGTTGACTCACAAGGTTTTTAATTGTATTTTGTCCCCCCTCTCGTGTTGAGAAGGGGGAGTGAGAGAGTGGCTGGGTGGGTACCTGGCAGCCAGCCAAGGTCAACCCACCCCCTAGAATGCTTCTTCTGTCCCAGGTATGGGAAATAATTTGAAATTATAATATGTCACTGTTAACATCTTCAGAACATGATTAGTCTTGCCATAACATAATCGAACACTAAGCATCTAGTGATATACTATAACAAATTGCATTCCACAATTCTGGCAATGCTAAGGATAAAAGCAACAATGTCGACATAATATCTACATTCCGTTTGTAAGATAAGCTATTTTCCTCCATAACAAATTGAGAAGTAAAGCAATGAATAACTTCCAAAAGTAACCTGACCATAGCAGTCAGCTTACATTTTAACTGCTGATTTATATCAACTAGCTGTCACAAATAACTTCCTTAAACATTTTCCAAAGTGGGCAAACAGGGAAAGAAAGAGGAAAAACAACATGCCTGTTTCTCACTTTCTCTTTCACTAGCCTTTCTCTCGCTCTCTAGCTTTTTCCTCTATCTCGCCTTTTCATTCACTCTAAATCTCCTTGCACTCACATTCTCACTCTTGCTCTGTCCCTCCGTTACACTGCCCCTTCTTTTCTTGCTCTCTCTTCCTCTAGCTTTTGCTCTCACACCATTTTTTGCTCTTGCTCCACAATGTTCTCTTTTCCTCTCTTGCTTTCTCTCTCTTGCTCAGTCTCTTGCCCTTGCCCCTTGCTTTCTCTCTCACACTGGCTCAGCATCTCTCCCATTTATTTTCTTCAACTCACTTGGTCCCTTGTGTGCTTCCTCACGCTTTTTTTCTGTCTTACACCCCCCCACTTTTACTATCTCTCTTGGTTTGTCTGTCTGCTGTCCCTCTTCTCCCCCCGGCCCTTCTCAGCATTTCTCCTTCCATTCTTCTTTCTCTCTCCCCCTCCCCTTTTTCTCTGTCACTTTAACCATTCACTTTCCCATTTCTCTCTCTTTCCACTTACCACTCTTATCTTTCTTTCTTTCTTTCTTTCTTTCTTTCTTTCTTTCTTTCTTTCTCTTTTCTTTCTTTCCTTTCTTTCTCTTTCTTTCTTTCTTTCTTTCTTTTCCTTTCTTCTTTCCTTCCTTCCTTTCTTTCTTTCTTTCCTTCCTTCCTTTCTCTTTTTTCTCCTTTTTCATCCTTTCTCTTTCTTTTTCATCCTTTCTCTTTCTTTTCATCCTTTCTCCTCCTTTTTCTCCTTCTTTCTCTTTCTTTTTTCCTTCTTTCATTCTTTCTTTCTCTTTTCCTCTTTCTTTTTCCTCTTTTCTCTTTCATTCTTTTTTTCTGTCTCTTTCTTTTTCTCCTTTCTTTCATTCTCTCTTTTCCTTTTTCTCCTTTCTTTCATTCCTTCCTTCTCCTTTTTCTCATTCTTCTCTTTCTCCCTTCTCTTTTCCTTTTTCTTTTTTGCCTTCTTTCTTTCATTCCTTCTCTTGTCTTTTTTCTCATTCTTTCTTTCATCCCTTCTCTTTTCCTTTTTCTTTTTTGCCTTCTTTCTTTCATTCCTTCTCTTGTCTTTTTCTCTTCTTTTCATTCATCCTTCTCTTTCCTTTTTCTTTTTTGCCTTCTTTCTTTCATTCCTTCTCTTGTCTTTTTTCTCATTCTTCTTTCATCCCTTCTCTCTTTCTCTTTTTTTTTTGGCTTCTTCTTTCATTCTCTTCCTTTATTCCCTTTCATTTCTTCTTTCTTTTTCACCTTCTTTCTTTCTCTTTCCCCCTTTCTTTTCCTCTTTCTTTTCACCTTCTTTCTTTCATTTTCTTTCTCTTTCCTTCTCTTTTCTCCTGCTTTCTTTATCTATTTCTCTATTTCTCTATTTCTGTTTCTTTCTCTCCTTTCTTTCATTCTATTTTTCCTTTTTCTTTTTCTCCTTCTTTGCTTTATTCCCTTCTTGCTCTTTTCCTCCTTTTCTTTTCCCTTTTCCATCTCCCTTTTTCCCCTTTTCCCCTTCTTTTTTTTGCCTCCTTCCCTTCCTTCCTTCCTTCCTTCCTTCCTTCCTTCCTTTCCTTTCCTTCCCTTCCTTCCTTTCTCCTTCCTTCCTTCCTTCCCTATTTCTGTTTCTTTCTCTCCTCTTCTTTCTTTCCTTTCCTTTCCTTTCCTCTCCTTTCCTTTCCTTTCCTTTCCTTTCCTTTCCTTTCCTTTCCTCTTTCCTTTCCTTTTCCTTTCCTTTCCTTTCCTTTCCTTTCCTTCCTTTCCTTTTCCTTTCCTTTCCCCTTTTGGCTCTATGGCTCTGTTCTGCTTCTTTCTCCCTTTTTAAAAATTCAAATCTTCTCTATTTCTTTCTCCACCCTCCATTTATTTCTTCCCCCACCCCCGACCCCCCCTCCCCCCCCCCCCCCCCCCATTTTTCTTTGCCTCTGTTGGGTATGCATGGGCTGAATAAAGACAGTTTAATAGGCAAAACAAAAACTGTATGCACAACCAAAGGAACATAAGGAATTAATTCATAACTTCCCATCTTACTTTTCCAGGAAACCAGGGCTTCATCACATGTAACGGTTACTTGGGAATACAAATGCCATATCTCCAAACTTCCCCTCTTCCTCCTTCTTTCCCTCAGTTTTTATTGCTGAGCATGATGTCATATGGTCTGGAATATCCCTTTGGTCAGTTGGGGTCAGCTGTCCCAGCTGTGTCCCCTCCCAATCTCTTGTGCACTGCCAGCCTACTCACTGGGGGTGGGCACAGTGAGAAACAGAGAAGGTCTTGATGCTGTGTAAGCACTATTTAGCAATAGCTAAAACACTGGTATGCTATCAACACTATTTTGGTCACAAATCCAAAACATAGCACCGTACAAGCTACTAGGAAGAAAATTAACTCTGTCCCAGCCAAAACCAGTACATCACCCTTTCTTGATCTTGCCAAATCCTCAATAACATTTTTTTCACTCTTTTTATTTTTCCAAACAACAGGACAATAAAAGTCTAACAGAAAAAAAATACATTTTCCATAGCTATTTAATCCACAGTACTATCAATAAATTTAACTCGCAAACACAGTAAATGAAAGCTCTTATCAAACAGAATATCAACAACTGTAACTGTTGCTAAAAGACATTTATGGTATCCCACCGTGTTTTAGTAAAGTTTCACCAATGAAAACATGGAAATAGACTTGCAATAGTACAATAAGTGTTATGGCACAAAATTCGCTATGTAGGTCCTTCAGATTAAAAGCCAAAGCATTCCTGACAATCTGTGACAGAGTGAAATCCAACCAGCACTCAACATATCAAAGACCAGGAAGCTCCATTCCATTAAATATTCAGGTCTTTCAAATATAAAACAAAAGAAGAAAAACAAGACAGATGGACAGAACAAACAAACCAACCAAACAGAACAACCTTACCTTTCACAAGCTCGGACAGTCCATGCAGCAATTATCCATAATGAGATACTAAAAACCAACAGTACAGTTCCTGGACATATTGTCATTAAAGTCTTCATAACAAAACGGGTATTGAAGTTTATCTTATTTAATGCTCCAATGCTTCTAGATGATGCATCAGTGAAAAGTTTGCTATGCAAAAGCATGACTCTGGCAATAAGATACAGCCTTAAGAACATTGGTATAGATAAAATAATATCCACATCAGCTGTTGTTGTGGATGGAGCATAAGAAAAGGCAAGCCGGGCTGTCCATGTGAATGTATAGTTCCCAGGTATGGGATGTATAGCACATACAAGTATTTCCAAGCAGATAAAGAAAATACGCTCATAAGTCATGGCTATTCTCCAGTCATCTGCTCCATTGTCCACCATGAATAACTGAAATGACAAAATACAAGGTTAACTTTAGTATGTCATTAACAAACCTTGTTATGATTACATTTTAAAATACCATTGTTTTCAGACCTGCTAATGACCACTAAAACCAAAATAAAGATGCCATTTCAGCAAATGACATTACTAAGTCACTAGTAAGTGAATGCCATTTTAAGTAAGCCATAAAGAATGGTTTTGTGTGCTTTTTGAAAAAACCTTATATGAAACTGAATTTCCACACATTATTCTTTACTAAGATTTTTTTCATATTTTTTTTTATTCATAATTTTTGCTAAAACAAAACTCTGCCAATTTAAACCTCATCCCTCCAAAATCAATTTCTTAATCAAAGTTCATAGAATTAAGATGAACTTTAAAAATGTTTTTCAGGATAGAAATCTAAATTACAAAATTGAAAATACTTTCTGCAGTACAACGTTAAGACTTCTTTCGAACACATCAGTGCTTCAGACTGGAGAGATTATAGCTTCAGTAGAACTATTCAAGCTTTCTTCAAACTTCAGGTACCAAAATAGACCAATGCAGGCTGCAAAACCATCCAAGAAACTACATAAAGACTCTAAAAGATAACTCATAATGAAAAATCAGTTCAACTGTACCTCAACTGCTAGCAATGCCTGAACTAGCTGTTTTAAAGCTAGGTTGGCCATGTCTAAATGAACTGTAATCACACCTTAAAAAAAACATAAAAAGAAAAGCAGAGGCCTGCAAAAACCAGAGTAGTCTTGGTGAGGTCTATTAGTAGTTGAAAATTAAATGCACATGTATGTATGTAGGTCCTTGAAGAACCAAAGCCTTCAGTTTACCACCCAGGAACAAAAGTAATAAACCACTTCAAACTATTTAGTAAATGTTATTCCTGAAGATTTACTAACTAAATACTTAATTGAACAATATTTGTCACTTGTAGAGAGTAGGGATATGCAAGGTAACTTCTGAAAAAAGCAACAGGAGAAGACCTTCATACTACTTCTAGTCTGAATCTAGACAAGGCTGTTCAGTAAATATGTAATTGCAGATAAAAAACTTTGGAAGGATTTTTTAAATTAAATTATTCAAAAACTTAGAAGTAATTTAAGGGGTGAGAAGGTGAAATGCACAAAGAACGTAAGAATTTACAGCATGCCACACGCCATATACAGAGCCAAACAAGCAATTCCTCTTCTGCATTGCTTTTTGCCCCTTTCCATCCTTAAAAAAGTTTAGAAATGCAAGCCTTAGCTCTGTATATGTCCTTCAGAGATCCCAAACCCCATTCTACATCTTCCCCCCAACACATTCAGTTTGTCTTCTAGAAGATTGCTCCAGTTCTTTGTTTAAGAAAGTGATAACAAGTTAACTTTATTGTAGTTGGAGTGACACTGAAAGAAAGTTAACCACAGTAAGAAACAAACAAAACAGAAAAAAACCCAAGTCAAATTATTTTATTTTTAGACCTGTTTTTTGCTCCTTCATGTTCCTTCTCTTTATCTTCAGTATAGTTCTTACCCCCACTGCAATACTATTAAAGCCAAAGAAACAGTGTTGGATTAAGCTAAAGAAATACATTCAGTAATTTCAATGTATGCAGCATGAGTGCATACACCGTTTTTTGCCTGTGGTCTTTCTGAAGACTTTGTATGCTAGATATAAAAATTAAATTCATACCGGTAGGAAGGCAAACCTATCTATTAATTTATTACCAAAAGACAGTTGGTTTGCACTTAGCAAATGTACTATATTATATAAAAGGCCAAACTTTCAAAATACAGTGAGGCTTAAGTGCATTTGATTCTTGTGATTAGCCTGCAAATGCTGTCAGTCAGATCACACAAATGGTAAAACAGCTATAAAGAGGTCCAGGTACTTAGAGCATCCAGAATACAGATTAATAGGAACCAGTAACAGAAGGTAGAAAGCACCAGAAGTCATAGAGGAACACAGATCCAGTACAAGTATTCCTATTTTAAAAAATAGTAACATTTCAAAAACATATTTATGAGGCAAATTTCCATACAAATCTGTGTCTCTAAATTCAGTCCATGAAATACAGGAATATCAAACATTCTGGAAACAAAAGTGTGGATTAGTCAACTGGGATGTACTGAAAATAGTTAGAAATTAGTACAGGATTTCACGTACATTTTATATGCTTGCAATTATGCAACCTACTAAATGCAATTGTTACCATTTAATTTGGAAAATGCAGTGGTATTGCGTGTTCCCTTCTTCCTTGCTTGTGTACATTTATTATTTGGAAAGCAAGGAGGGAAAATGAATAAAGGAGAGAAAGAGCAGCTGAACAGCACAATTTAAAGGGGGTGTATGCGAGTGTATTTTAAAATTTATATATATATATATGTATGCATACACCCTCTTAGCTCCTTTCAGTCAATTCTGTTATAATAACCATGCATTCATTTTAAGATACTACTCCCCATTTGAATGGAGAATGATGCTAGTAATAAAAAGAGAACAAGCTCTTCCTATAAAATTTTCCTGCGCAGCTATGCAGAAGGCCATACTCCAGTCAAGGTCAAAGATGTTATGCCTGCTCTATAGCTTTCAAATTTGTTTTAATTATTAGTCTAACATTGACATCTAATTTAAGTTCTTCATTAATGTTCTGTAAAGCTTCTTCAAATACAGAACTGCCATCTACCTTTACTAAGCCTACACTCCATAAGACAAATTAAAAAAAAATCTTTTCATCTGAATCATATAATGCATTTTCACCATGTGGCATGTAAAAATAAGACATGAATAATAAATGTGATGTTTCTAACACCACACAGTATAAATATAAAAATAGATAGCACATCATAGATATTAATGTGTTTGTACATTTACATAACAACTTGTGTTAAATTCATATAACATCAGATTAGAAAAAGAGAAACAAATTCCGAATAGACAGATTGCACATAAAGACAACTTAGACAAGAGACTCCCTGAAGCTACTTAAAAGAAAAGTAGATAAATTAATTTTATAAATCATTAGTATATCAAAAGAAATTCCTAGCAGGCTATCTGAGGATGTTGGTGAATGCCATTGGTGAACCATGACAAAAGTTCAAGGAAATCAGCCAGTTTCTTTACAATCCCAGTAGAAGAACAAATATGAAAACAATATCACTGCTCTGCTGTAAGGAATAAAAAGGAAGTGATAAACAATGATAAAATAGCATCAGCTGTACTCCTTGAAGCATTCCTTGCAGAAGGAGAATCAGCTGTACTCACAAAAGCATTGTGGCAATTGTTTCATTTAAACATCCAAATTTTAAATGATTACATAGTGGAGTCGCTTTACCCTTATAAAAGAACTGATGAAACTATGACACAGATTTGCAAAATATAGCCTCTGTGGCTGCTGTTCTACCAATTTTTTTACCAAACATTTTTCTATAGCTTCTAGTCCTCAAAATATCACTTATGCGACTAAAACCAGCATTACAGTCCTCAGAGAGGAAGAAGGTATTAAGTACAAATGATTTTCAATCATGGGGGTTGGAGATGGACATCTCAAGCCTTTCCTTAAAAGGACAAACACCTTCTGCATGCAAAGCACAGAAGGCAAAGAATAATGGTTTTCACAAAGCTACATGAAAACCACGTTATCTTATGTTTTCCAGAATGCTTCCCACATCCAGAGTTAAGACCAAATTTTCTAGTGGAGCATTAGAAATTGATCCACAAGATCTTGTAGATATAGCTATCTACACAAATGAAACATTCTTACTTTGTTCAAATGGGGAAGTTAGACTATTCTATCGCTCATACATGTAAATCTTGACAATACACAAATCCCTAATGTAAAATATGTCAATTTAAAGAATGATTGTAAAAGTCTGGCACTTTGTTTTATCATAAAAAAATTTTTTTTTGCATAGTAATATTATTTCAATTTGGATAATGTTCTATGCAAAAATGAGTGGTTTTATGGTACTGTTTGCTATACACGTTGTGTATGGTCAGGTGCATGTAAAAAAAATTGTTGTTATCTGTGTGCGTGGTAACGTAGGCTTGAAATGCTTCCCTCAAAGATAGCATCAAATCTGATCATCTTGGGAAGAGATGTGTAACTGAGACTTATGGTCTTTGTGTATCATATTTTCCAATGTGCAGCATAAAAACCTGCACATTACAATACACCCGAATAATATACATCATAGTTACTATGACAAGGGCACATGCAGAGAGGAGCATAGCCACAACCATTTAAATAAACATATATGTGTTACTCAACACACTTATTGGGTTTGTTGGTGCCTTTTTAACATGTCTCTCAGAAAAAATAGGCCAAACACTCTATGAGATAACAAAGGGCATGATCACATTTACATAAGGTTAAATTCTGCCTCCCCATACCATATTTTCCTTCTCTTATAAATCAGATACAGTATTCTTTTTGATTTCTCTCTCCAAAGATATTCTGAGCCATTGTTCAATATTTTTAAATGCTACAGGACAGACTTTCAACTCTATTATTTGTCTTTAACAACTGTGAAATGGCTTAATCCCTGACAGCCTGTGCTGTCAAGGAACCACTACAACACTCAGCAAGTGCTGGGACATACGAAATTTCTTTTCATGTAGTTCTCCCTGTATGTATGTGCTTCAGGGCCCCAAAGAGGGTGAGATGCTCCTAAAACTGCTGTTCTTTCTTCCCAATAACCTTCTATGCAGGCGATAGTGTCAAAAAGTGGAGCTGAAAGACTCCAAGGGGGGGAAAAAAAAAGTTCCTAGATAACCAGATTTCTTCTCTGGTGCTATAGGGTAAAAGAAATTCCCGAGAAAAGCATTATTATTAAAAAGATATTTCATAAGGCAATATCCTACTTTAAATCAGAGGTTCGGAAATAGAAGCCCAACACTCGGGGTTACCATATTCATTCAAGATACTCAGTAGACCTATCAGTAAGTGACTGAATTAAAGTTACTGAATAAGGAGTTCTTTCTAAGTCAGTGTCCACTAAAGGTATTTATTTAAATAATAATCTTCATTTAACACTTATTCTATTATATAATATATTCAGACCCCACTTCCTCTAGCAGGGTAAAACACAATGAGAATAAGGTCCATAAGTTATAACATTCAGAAAACTTCCATCCAGCACCAACAGTTTCCAAAACCTCCCACGACTGGGGTTGACAGCCAAAAATGTTCTCCAAGCAGATGCAGAAGGAACATGACTTAGTAAAGTTCTGAATATAGCATAAGTGGAGGAAGATTAATACAGAAAGAACAGTTTAGGTAGGAGCCCTATTCCTTTCCTTTGCACAAACACACAAACCAGGAAAATGAGACCAGCGCATTAAAGTAGCATTTTTATTGCTATTGCTTTATACTATGCATTGTTCTGTTATTTAAAAAGGAAAGAATAAAAAAAAAAGAAAAGGAAATGTATGTTTTTGCATAACAGATGTGCTTACTAGTAAATAGACTGGGTGACCCAGAACAATCCAGAGTAGTTGCTCCATACAATGGATAGAGATGGAATGAAAAACATACATAGTTTTAAAACCCTACTGTTGTCCCCAGGAATCTAAGAACAGAAAAGTTTATTTGCCTGTAGCAAATCTTTATAAAACATTCCATTAGCAAAGCTAACTTAAATGCAACTTGTTTATAATCCAACTTCCATCTGCTGACACTCCACACTACTCCCTACCTCTACTGGCCTGTTCTGGCTCACTCTCACTGCTCAGTGTAGCTGGACATTAGCTATGCTAGCTTTACTACATCTGAAAAGGAGAGTGGCAAAGAAATATTGAATGGATTGTTTAAGTTCCCTTTGCACCTTTACAAATACATAGCACATCTTCCCAGAAAATATCAGTACCTTTACAGAGAAACAATTTTAGAATATATCTTGTAAGAAACCTGTCATATTTTTCCCCATTTCAAGTATCTCAGAAATAAAGCGACTCTAATTCTACAGTATTCTTGTGGAGGCAAAATTCACTGAGGAGAACCATCTACATTTCAGTATTTTTATGCCGTAAATTATCATCTTACAGTTCTTGATTTAGGATTTGGTTTTCTTCATTCATCACAAAAAAATTAATTTCTTTTACAGATCACTGCATGAAGAACTGCCATCTCCCAACATGGCTGCCATCAGCCACTGTTCCCAATGTGGGAGAAGCCTTACTCTCTTCAGGGAAGATCAGCCTCATTACTGTTGGGAAAACTAGGAACAGTTAAAAAAGGATACATTCACTGAAAATTTGACAATATTTTTTCAAGGGAATAGAGGAAACAGAAGTCAAAGGAAGAAATACTGAATCTGAAGCTAGATAAAATGAGCTAATGTATTCATTCCGCCAAAGGAGTACACCTGTGACTGTAGACTTAAGAACGTATTTTTAAGGAAAGATGAACACAGTGTCCTGATAAACTTCTAACAGCCTCAATAAAAAATGCTCAGAACAAGGGTGCATTTGAATGGACAATGCTAGGTATTGCCAGGACAACCATTCAGTGGCCTGACCATTAGATACAACCTCCTCCTATGTCCTAAGGAAGGCTGTTGGAAACAAGCATCTTCTACATTTAATTTCAATGCAAAAGGCCTCAGATCCTTTCCGTCACTGTTCATTAGATGCTTGACCAATGTTAAAGGATTGTCTATCATGCCTTCTGTCTTATGCATTACAGTGCTGCTTTTCAGAGACAGTAGGCACTTGTAACTTTTCCTGGGTCGACATGTTCTGCAGATATAATCTATTTAAAAATGTACTGAATGGAACTAAAGCTAAATATTTAGCAAATAAATACACTTAAAGTGATAATTTAACAGATATGATGTCTCTAGTTTTCTTATAATAAGCATGCTTTTCTGTTGTATGGAATGTGTATTAGGCTTCACTGGTACAAGGTAATTTTCAAGGCTATACATGAAGCTACTGCACCTTGGACCAAAACTGGCACATGATGAGATTTGTTGTTGCCCGATCCAAGGCCTATTAAAATAAATGGAAAATTTCCAGTATTTTTCAACAGGTTTTAGATCAGAATAAAATTATCACTCAAAGTTTATTTATTGATTTTCATCTGCTATTCAACAGACTTGCTTTCTGTGCTCTTAATCTTCATTTGGTTTTGCAGCAGCAGTCTTAGCTGATGATTCAGCATACTTAAGCAAAGGAAAGCTAGACTTTTTGTTTCTTTTGACATGGAGTCAACAGAAAGACAATGAGATAAACAAGCAACACCACAATGAAGGCAAAATAATTACATAGATATTAAACAATTTTGCCTGCAGGATACCCATTAGTGCTTGTGATAGGAAACTGTAAGGGAGTTTAACTTCATATTTCTTAGAGAATGCAATATTTTTTCTGAAGAACTTTCCAATAAGATAAAGCCCCATAAGCAGTGTTTATTAGAATCATGCATTATAGAATTTATTTGCACAATAAATAATCAATAAATGTATTTAGTAACATCCACTTATTTTTCCTAGTACTGCCTGCTCCATTTCTTCAAGTTTTCAGGAGACAGAGAAAAAGAGAAAACTCTCAAGTCTTCAGCAAGATATTTGGGCTCACATGTGTGATAATTTTCCATAAAGTTAATGAAGATTGAAAATGTTTCATTCCAAATCCATCAGTATCACATGATTTTCCCACCATTTCAGAACAATCTAGGGACTGAGGGTGCTTTCTTCCTGGAGACCTGGAAAGTGATGGACTGAATTCTAAAAATGAAGTCTGCTGTGACAACAATGGCTTAACCTTAAATTTGAAGTCTGCATGACTTTCCATAGGAGTTCTACTTGAGCATGAACTAACAGTCCAATTTATAAATGTTTAGAAATCTCAATTCACATACGCACACACACACATACAAAAAAAAAGAAGAGTTCTATTAATTTCTACCAAATATCAACAATTTTCATTTTTCTGTGTGAGTGAGAGCATCTGTATCAGGGGAAGAGGGAAAAAAGCTTCAGATTCAGTCCATAAGAACACAGGCTACCATTATTCAAGAAAGGCAATAGAAGGGATACCGTAATTAGTCGGCCACCAAAGCAAAAGTATCTCAGTGGACATAGCCCTGCTATCCTGTGACAGCCATCTTTCAAGAAATACCAGGCTGCGACAGAATACCCAATAAAGGGAATTAAAAACATCTTACTAGCAACCTTTGAGAATATTGGCTTTAATTGTTTGAGTAATATAAAGAAGTGCCAGTAAAACTTCAAGAATTGTACATTTGTACATTTAAAAAGCATTTATGTCTGCAGCAGTACAAGAGAGAGACAGAGAGGTCTATTTTCTCAGTAAAGGTAAAAAAAATGCAGCTTTAACATGTGGACTGTTATCAAAAAGTCTCTCCACTTTCACCTGATTATTAATCTAACAGCAAACTGCATTAGGGAAATGTGGAACACTTAAGTTGTCTACAAACAACAATTTTAATCATGTTGTATGCTGCTATTTTAATGATATAGAAGAAATTAACTCTATCCCAGCCAAAGCCAGGACAATAATGAAGTAACAAACTGTTTATGCATAAAGTGGGCAATTTATACATTGTAAATTATTATTATAATAGGATGATACTATCTTCTCAGCTCTTCCCTCCTCTACCTCTTCAAAAGTGTATTTCTCAACTGGAACAGTAGTCAGAGAAATACCCATTCTAGGCTGGGATAACAATGAGTTACATTTTTCCTACCAGTCTTCCGAACTGAATCAGCAATCACACAAGCTCAGAGAGTCAATAATGAATATTTCATAATCTCCCAAGTGTGATGTTTTAAACAACATTACAAGCATGACAACAATGAACCAAAAGGAGAATACACAGATTTGGGGCTGCCACCATACTTGGCTCCAACATCTTTACTGTTGTTCATCTGGCTTTTCTCCTGGGAGAAGGAGAGAGGTGAAGGAAGCATTGTTTGTGTTTTTATCCTCTTTTCTTGGAATGATAATGTAGGCTAAGAATCATCATTTGAAATGACCTGGCTTAATTTGATTGTTATTATAATCTTAACATTAAGTCACATTTAATAAATACAACAACTCCTGAATAACAGGATAACTAATAGACTAATAATAATACATAATAATGCCAATAGCTAATAAAAGCACTAATTGTACTTATTATTATACTAATAGCTAATTATACAGAATAACTAACTAACTGTAATCACTGAAAACCTATTTGAAGAAAGCATTTTAACATTTCCAATTTTTCACAAAACTGCACAGCAGCCAGTTATTTTTGTCTAAATACTGCAGCTAATGCCATTCTGGAGACTTTAGTCAGTCAAATGCAGAGCTGTTTCATAGAATATAAAAATTAATGTTTTGCTAATAGGTTTAGAATGCAAGGGTAAAAGTATGTTCAAAATTATGCATGTGCCGTCACGCAGCAGGAGTACTCACTTGGCTGTACTACGGGAGGGAAGCAGGGGAGGCTGGCAGCCGCCCTCCCGGCAGCACAGGTTGCTCTGAGCCAGGCCCAGCCCAGGCAAGGGCGCGCCACGTGTGGTGCTGTCTGCGATGCTGAAAAGGAAGCGGAGGACACACACCCCAGCCTCACCCCTTATATACTGAAAGTGCTCCTGTTCCTCTACTGTTTATAAACTAA
>VKON01002935.1:0-14322 GCA_009741485.1 Malurus cyaneus samueli | reverse complement strand
GTTGTGTCCATGTAACTCCTATGAACCAAATGATGGTAGAGTTTACACACAATATTGATCACCACAGCATCCTGGCACCTGGCAGCAGCTCCCACCCTCACACACAACGCCGGGGCACTGGACCATGCTCACAAACTGGTGTAATTCGTTCACTTTCAAAAGGAAAGCTGGGAACGCTGACTTCAGAAAGGAATTCTTTTTTGTTGACCTCTCCACAAAAAGAGAGAAATGACCTGACTAATAGGGTTAAACATCCTTCTCCTGAGGCAGCAGCTGCCAGCCTGGGCCAGCCCCAGCTCTGCTGAACACGGCTGCAGCTGCCAACTCATGGGGAAGCAGAGCTAGAGAATGGCAGTGGTCAATAAATATAATTTCTTATTAGCAAAACACTAATCAATAATCCAAACCAATTTTTTTTCTTTCCTTCTATATTTCATGCCTATCTGTGATGAGGAAAAGAAACAAATAACTGCTACACTGGAGAGCTACTGCCATGAAGTTATGCTGCAAGTAAATTAGAAGGACCAACGTCCAACTAGAACTTCACCTGGCTACTGCTGTGAGAGGCAATCAAATGTTTCTGTCAATACATTAGCAACAAAAGGAGTGCTAAGGAGGATCCCCATCCCTTATTGGACACGGGGGGAATCCCAGTGACAAAGGATGAGCAAAAGGCTCAGGCTCAGAGGGAACCTTCTTGTTCTCCATAACTACCCAAAGGGATTGGAGCCAGGGGGTGTCAGCATCTTCTCCCAAGCAACAGGTCAAGAGAAAACAGCTTCAAGTTAGGTTGGATTTTGGGAAAAAATTCTTGACAGAAGGGGTTGTGAAGCCCTGGCACACTGCTCAGGGCAGTGGTGAATCCCCATCCCTGCAGGGATTTAAAGCCATGTGGATGTGGCACAGGGGACATGGGTTGTGGTGGCCTTGGCAGTGCTCGATGAGCAGTTGGGCTCCATGGCCTCTGAGGGATTTTCTGACCTGAATGATTCTGTGATTAGCTGCTCTTTAATTACTCCCTGAACGTGGTAGTTGGTCAGGGTGCAGATGAAGCACTTGATAGAGGTGCCCTGACAACAGTTAATTGTAAACTTGATATAAACAACACTCATTGATGTGTTTTTCTTCAATTGGAATCATGAACTGATTTCTCATGTCGTGGTGTTTTTCCTTTTTTTGCCAGCTCATCATTCTGTCTCCCACAAAGGCTGAGATTTCATATTTGTGTGATTATTGAACCATTGCACCCTTCCCCTAAAAATGTGTTTTAGAGATGAAGATCGTTCCTGATCCGTAGTTCAAATTTTCCTCTTTGTTTTTCAATGTTTTGAGTTTTTTGCAGTATGTGTGTGTCTTTTTTATTACATCAGCCTTCGTGCTTGCTGTTACAGTTTTTGTGATTAGTTTCCTTTTTATCATAAACTGTTTTCAAAAAATCCAAAGAGTAGTTTGAAATTGACCAAAATTATTAGCAAAAATAAACCCATATAGCCTTAATACCCAACGCAGCTCTCTGTCCTGTATTGCTCTCTAGATGCTTTGTAGAATTTGCTGTTTTTTTGGTAGTCTCTCTTGCTGAGCACAGATCTTGTCACAAAGTTCTATCAGGGTAGTCAAGTGCTGAACGATGACATTGCTGTTTAGAGCCCCAATAGTTTATTTTCAAAAGAAGAAAGGGATAAAAAAATGGTGCCTGAGCTGCATTGTCAGCGGGCACTTTTTCATGCTGGATGACTGCTCTCCCGATCCTGCTAGCTAGTCTTCTCACGTTTAGGAATTTTGTAACTATTAACCAACATGAGACACCAAAAGACGGTTTCCCCGGATGCCCAGGGATTTCACTCTGTCAGCGCATGGACAAGTTGCACTGCATCGGTCTGCTGCCTCCCTGCCGTGGCCCGCCGAACTAAAGGGTCACAGATCGGTTTGTATGGTAAGCCTGATGTCCCTGGCGCCACAGCTCGCGCACTCCGTGTGGACGCCGTTCGGCGCCCCAGTTGCCCAAAGAATCCCATCGGAATTATATCAAAATCTTGCTATAACCTATTTTGATACTGCAAGAACAAAACCATCAGCCACTGCGCAAGGCATTTCTCACAGTCAGCAAGGATAGCGTTGCTGGCTCCGCTCTTCTTTTTGTTTCAGGAGTGCTTTAGACAAAAGTCATAATGATAAATTGTTTCTGCAGGCGACCTGCTACCTCCTGATATCGCTGTGCAGCCCGGGTGTGTTTATGAGTGTGATTCTGGAGATTAAAATCCTCATGCTGTGTTTGACTATCTTGTGTGCTGTCTGGATGTAATGGAGCTTCCCTCCCATGAGTGAGGTGATAAGTGCGACTCAGTAGGGTGGCAGAGCGACTAGCAGTTGGCCCGTTTCTGATGGATTGAATGCAATCTTGCTCTCTCTTATTGAAAATGGAATGTTGAGCCCATCTTTTTAGAAGTAGTGTTACCGTTATGAGTGTTAAAAGGATGTGTTTTTCATATTGTTCTTAAATTTAACTTTAGTAATGAATAATCTATCAACACTATTCACATAGCCAGCTTATCTCTTTGTGCTCAGCCAACTCTTACCCCTAAGAAGAGATCAGCCTTTCCTAGTACTTGTTCTTTTCTTCTTTAAGTCAATATTTTTACTCTGGTTTAAACCTCTGCTAAAAGTATTCACACTTTCCTCCTCGTTTGTGCCAAACAAAAGTTTTCATGGTGTCTGGTGGGAATCAGCCTTTTTTGGCGGGGCTTTCGTCTGTGCGTGGCTGCTTGGCAGTGTGGCACACATTCAAGAGTCGTGCCAAGCACTCTGTGATTAATTTGGTTCATTAAAAAGAAGGGGCGTGCTTTAGTAGGTGTAATTACAGAACACATCAATGTTGGCTTATTCTATCATGCAAGACCTTGTACTGTTGATCACTATAGACCAAGTTGACAATAGATTGTGCATTATCTTATTACTCTAAGAATGCACTTTGGTTTTTAATTTATTATCCATTTAACAATATGGGGATCCATAACACGTTTGAAATATTGAGTTGATGGCTCACTAAGCCAAGTGAACTTCACAGTGGGGTTATACTGTTTAATCGATTTTCTCATAAATATATGCACTTCCATTGTATCTATAGAAACTGGAATACATGGTTTATAACTGCGTGGGATTTTTGATTCACTCTGTTACAAAAGTCGTAGTGGCAATATCAGCTTTTGCTCGTATTTCTTCTATTTGTGCACTGTGTGAAAGATAGGGAAGCCGTTGCGACAGCAGATGGGTGCCTAGTTGTGTGATGACCATCTCCTGCCACGTCCCCAGTGCACTCTCCATCCATACAGATCGGTGGAGTTTTTAGGCATCTGGGGCTTCTTCTATCTTCCATACTGCCTATTTTGATGCACTAGGAAAATTTCCTCCTACAGGCTACTTGAGATTCTTTTTTATATTATTTCTTGCTCCTCCACTGATTATTTTGCCGTTGTTCCAGTTGACATACACATCCTACGTATCTTGTGATCTTATTGACTGTTTCTTGACCTATTCTGAATATGACCAATTATAGAAATTTGAGGATGGCTGTAAAATTTAAAATAGGTAATTCTTGATACAGTATATTTTGGATTATATGTTATTCAATAACTCATTTTCGGTTTACTAAGAGCGTTTTTGATGTGTTTGTTGTTAAATAAAGAATCTATTCTTCTTCAATCTAGTCAGGTGTTTCTAATTTAACTATGTATTGCAGCAGCCAAAAAATCATTCTTTTAACTGATGATATCATAACAGCTGCTGGTAATCCTGGAGTTGTTATGTTATTTTAAACTTATATTTTTGAGAGCACACTACATATCTCCTGAGCATAACAGCGTGATGTCACAGTAGTTCGAACGCATGCTGGCATTTATTGAGGCTCAGACTCAATCTTAATTATTTATTATATTTTTAATGTGCGGAGCAATTGAAGAGATCCCAAAAGACACGCTGCACCTTTTCCCGACTGAAATAAATATGTGGGCAATTTTTTTGGTTTTTTGCGCCCTGAAGTGATGCACTTGGAGCTTATAAAAATGCCGGTACCGATTTTATGGGGAGTTTTTTTCTGTTTAGACTATGTATCGTGGCAGCTATCCGCTCGGCTTGTTGCACGAAAGCGGTGTGTCCTATGGATTATTGTTCTTCTTTCCAGCGCCATGAAGCTGTCGCGCTTCACAGCTTATATGTAAAATATTTGTATAACAACTCGATTTCATACAGGCGCGCTCTATCATGTGTAAAATATCTGCCACTGCTGAACGCCTTTGTATGTGTAATATACGCTAAACAGACGCCATTTGCGATGTTCTATTACATAGCATTTAGTTCTTTGTTGTTGAAGTTGCCCCCACGTATTGCTGCGAGAGCCGTATATCGGCCACGGTCATTGCCCTGGCCGTCTGAACCGCCCCGCCCTGCCCGCCGGCTCCCAGCCTGCAACTTTCTAGACGATAGAACAGAACGAGTCGACATTACATATCTCTATATTGTGATTGCATTTCTATGAATATGCTTCACAAAACAATGTGTTTAGAAAAGGGGAACTAATTTTTGTGGTGCAATGAATATGATTTACGCTCTTGCTGGCCCTCTCATCGATACTATGATGCAGTTTTCCTGACCCGCGTCACCGGTGTTGGTTGATCCTGTGCGGTTTATGCTTGAACTGCCGCTCATAATTGTTTTTCACCATATTTATCGCAATGACTTTTGACTTTGCTAATTGGTCATTAAATTGATTAGTATCTTCGCATATTTACTACGTTATTTGCAGAATTGCGAAATGTACATCGACTGTTGTTATCATTACGATGACAGATGTTGTACTAGTAATCTTCATGTGCTGTTGTATGCCAGAGCTGCTGAATGCAAGAGGCCAAGATTGATTGGTTGCAGAGTGGTACAATGTGGGACACTGTGTTGTCATGTGCCTGTCGAGCAGCTCGCTTCATTTGGTGCCTCAGATCAATAGACCACGGCCTTATATCTTGGGATGAGAGGATCCGTGCCTAGTTACAAATCTCTTTATGGGATGTGGTTGGGGTTGTTAACTCTGAAGAGTCTGCCACTACATCCTGCTCTGGGAGCCCAGCTCGTCTGTTTCCTCTGTCTTGCCCAATCAAGGGATCCATGCACTTGAAGTTGGATTTTGATTGGGTATACAAATGCTCAAAGTACAGCTGCTGGCTCAGTCAGCAAACACTTTGATTTCAACTCGCTAGTAAATAATGCTCTTTGCTTCATCCCACCTGCTGATATTGCGGTTACTTGGCCTAATTTCAACCTTTTGCTTCCGTATTTCAGAGGTGTTGCTGCCATTTTACAACTCCTATTTCCTCGTTCTATTTCTCTTAAATCTTGCTTCATTATCCTTTAGTGTGTCTTATAATAATCATAATTAAAATAACAGATAACCATCCATTCGCAATAATCCCTTTAGGCTCCAAGAGTATGTCCGCTGTATTTAAACAAATTTGGCACGCTAAGTCTTCAATCCTGAAGATTGTCCAAGCACCCCATTGCTGCCTGAGCAATTATAACTGTGCACAGCAGAGGTTGCAGCTGAGTCACCACCGCACCAAATGGCCAGTGCCAGGGTCCTTCGAAAATACATTTATTTTTTGAACTGCCGCTTTTGATCTAATGATTTCTCAGGCTTGTTTATATTTAATAGTAAAGGTGTAACAAACAGAAAAAGCCACTGAAACAAGACCTGGAGCAGATCAGTCAGGCGGCGCCACTGTGGCTGTTGTGTGCTGTCATTCGCTGCTTTTCTGTGGACTCTGTTCTCTGCTGGCACTTAATAAAGTTCATCATCATTTGATAAACCTATTCGTAAATACCAGGAAGCAAAAATTCAGCACAAGCACATGTGAAATTTTCATTGTTCCCTGCTTTTATATGCATTCTCTTGATTTAACTACCATGGTTTTCAAATGGTGGTTTTTATATTTATTTTACAAAATAATTCCTGCATGCATAACCGTTAATATTATTCATTTTCTTTGACATGTGTATATGAAGAATTGGCCACTTATATATTTTCAATCAATATTTTGTCACAGAGAATAAAAGCCTTTAAACTCATCCCCACCTGGAACGTTTATCATATTTATTTTAAGAATCCAAATTAGCAGATACAATTAGACTCTTTTATCATGGAATCAAAACTGGATCATTACCTTTAATGTAAGGGCATCCTATATCTTCAGTACAAAATTATATTTCTGCAATAGCAGTATCCATTCACAAATAATAGTTCTTTTCCTGATTCACAACTCATGTCTTTAGTGAATTACAATACACATAAATTAATAATTGGTAATGGAACAATCATCATACTGGAAATTCATGGTTTACTAATGTTTAAATCATATCCACCATGCTTCCTTGATTAAATGCACACATGTAATTATGAGAGTTTACTACGCCACGTCTCAGTATATCAATATTTGACTGACTAACCATTTAGATAGGTTATCGAGAATTATCAGGGAACATTTCAGGTGTTTATGCTTTTGTCTTGTCACGTCGAGAGTTCCAGGAGCTCTATTCCTCTTTGAGACTTAATAAGAATTCTGAGACGTAGTGTAGCAGGGAAGAGGACCCTGCTGCTATTGTCTCCTGTTGAGCAGCGCGGAGTAAATAACCCGTAGTTTAATGTACATCACATTTAACTACCTATATCATCTATGAGAAGCTTCTATGAAGCACTGTTATTAGTGTAAAGAGTCAGACAGAACCGCGCCAAAGCAAAGTCTCATGTATGTGCTGCATTTATAGATCCCCTTTCATTATGTTCAAGGTTTCAGGAAGAATTTTCTCTGGAAATGGATAATGAGTTCATTTTCTTCTATGCACATTAGCAGAAAGTGAAACACCTCAGGATAGAACAGGATCAGATTTTTTGTTGACCAACTCCGGGCAGGTTTGCTGGTGCGAACATGCAATACCAACTGACTGCTCCCACTCCTTACCTGGCTACCCGATTTGTTGCTCAGAGTCTCTTCCCCTTTAAGAATGTTGTTCTTTGCAGCGAGGTGCCAGAGCCGTCATGGCAACTATTGTACACTCGTTTTTTATAAAACTTAACACGTCGTCACCTGACTGGAGGCAGCCTCGCGACACCTGGCTATCTCCAGGTGAATTTTACTTACAACCAATCAGCAGCTGACAGTTGCAGTTAATCAAAATCACCGGCTGCCTTGGTGGAACTTACTCACACTACGAATTTCTTGTCAGTATAGAAACTCAATGTTAAACCATACTTAGTTCCTCAGTTAAATCAGTAGCAAATCCCCCATAATTTTGTCTGCCATTTTCTGACTTATCCTTCGTCGGACTTGATATCTTGATTTTTTTTTCCTTTAAGAATATTATTAGTATATTCACTTAATTAAACTGACTGGTTTAATGTTTCTGAGGTATTTATGTATTTTTCACTTCCCATTTTGTCAGACAAATAATCCTCCATGCCATTATTCAGCAGCCTTTCATTAACATTAGAATTGATTGAATTAAAGCAGAAATGGGAAAAACTGCATTTCAATGAAAATTAATCACTCTCTCTCTTTTAAGCAAAATCTTATTGCCGCGCTTAGTGTGTTTTCTAAATTTAATTCTAACAACCCTGCATTACTGCAGCACATCGACGACTCCCTTGTACCTGCAACACAACATAAAAACTTACAAGCAATTTAATTTTAACAGGAGTAATGTTGGTCTTAACCATGATCAAAAAAATCAATTACTTGCCAGAATTTTATAATCCTTACTACACTTTAGCAAGTCAATCAGTAATTTAAACTCATTAATGTTTGATTTAAGGCTTATGAGGCTACCGTGAATGTGATTATTCCAGAGAACTCCATATAACGTAATGCCAGGCTACGCAATGCAGAGTGCTGGACATCTGCGCGATGTTACAATATCGGGCAGATGCAGTTTAATTTTCATATTTAGCGTATCTTGAATTTGCATTGAAACTCATGTAAATTTAGTTAGTGTACGTCCAGTGTGATATGAAGGACACTGCAGTCCCCAGCCAAGCTGCAGTCACTGAGCACAAAACTCACATGGAAAGGCAGGCTCGTTTGTCTTGTATCTGATCTTTGCTGCTAGCAGGGTTGTGCTAACCCCCTGGGTGCATCTGACCCACAGAGTCACCGGTACAAAACTCACCTTGAAATCCAGTGATTCTTGTGTCTCTCTGTTTATACTGTTCAGCTGAGTGTGCTGGTCCTGACCGGACTGTTTTGTGTCGCTGATTTTGGCTGTTCTGATCTGTTGCCTGAACCCTGGCTGTTCTTTGGTTTGTCTCTGATTTTGCATTGTGCAGGTGGTCCTGAACCCCTGGCTGTTTTGTCTCTATTTGTCGGGTCTCGGGTGCTGTCCTACCCGGTTCTGGGTGCTATCTGTACCATCGGAGTACCATACAAACTCCGTGAAACCATTGCTCTCTGATTGTCTGCTGTGGAGTTGTCGTGAACCCGCTGTTTGTTCTCTCATTTGGCGGTGCGCATGCTGGCCGACCCCGGCTGGTTTTGGATGATCTGTCCTCTGATTTCTGACTGTTTCTGGCAGGCTGTGCCTAACCCAGCTGTTTGAGTATTTGTCTCATTTTGCTTGTTGCTGGCAGGGTGCTGGTGCGCGAACCGATCTGGGTGCATCTTGACCCCTCAGATCAACGGTTACAAAAATCACCTGAAGGCCATCTGTTGGTCTCTCGGATTTATACGGTGCTGCAGGGTCTGGTGCATAACCCGGGCTGGTTTTGCGGTCTTGGTGTGCTGGTCTGCAGAGCTATGCGAACCCCAGGTTGTTTTAGGTCTGGATTATTATATCGATGTCGCTGCAGGTGTGAGCCTGAACCCAGGCTGTTTGGGTCTGATACTTGTGACCCCGCCGCAGGACTCTTGTTTGTCCACAGCCTTCGATATCCCTCTAGCTTTTTACCCCCAAAGGTCGCGCCTGTCTCATTTCTTCTTGAAAGATTATTCGATCAACTCCCATGATAAAACCCCTACACGTGTTCTATATCACTCGATCACCTTCTCTTTCAGATGTAGGAAACTTAAAAGGTGGTAAGGGTGTACGGTTGCTTAACATATACTCTTGTATTGTTTGATTCAGCAAATTATCCACTTGCTTGAATAAGAGCAATGGATTACATGGCAGGAGCAAGGAGCGCTCCCTCTTAATCCCACTTATTCGATTGAAGCAAAGCAGTTTTTCTCTGCACGAGCATGTCACTCCAGGATACATTACTCAATTTCTCTCTGTTTATTTCTAAACATATATAACTATAGTTAATAATTTTTTTCGCGAGCTTAAAAGACTATTTCTATTGTTTGCCGTTGTGTCAATAGAATCGTTCTCGTGTACAGCGTATCTTATGATCAGTAATATAGTACTAATTAGCATTTATAATAGTCTCCACCATTTTGTGTTCTGAGTTTTAAGAGATTTCATCTACATTCGTCTCATATTTCCAAAGTTGCTAAGACATACAGAGAGTTTTGTCCGCGAGAAAGGAAAAGTGGTAAAATTCCAAGATTCCTTATGATGAATTTTAGGTAAATGTATTGCAAATCCTCACACTTTTCAGGGCTTGACTATTGATAAAGATATTTATTCCTTACAAGGAAGCCTAAATACCAACCTGCTTGTGAGTAATGAATTATTTCTCTAAGCAGAACTTTGAACAGAAGTACATGTTATGCATTTTTCTTGAGAGGCTTAGACATCTTTGATCGACAGGGAAAATAAATTAATATATTCTATATAGTTTTTCTCATTAATAATCCATTGCAGTTTCTTGGCATTGTCACTCTCGACTGTTCTTATTTTGCTAATATAAATTCACATTGTTCTCGTAAGCACAGGCATAAGAGTAAGGAGTTTGTATCCTTTCGAACCGATCTTGAAAATAATAGATTGTTTCAATTTAAATGTCAATGCGAGTTTTTAATGCATTTTTCAATCTTGCAAACAGTTTTAAGGTCTAAGTTGCAAAATGAACTCTCGCGTGGTATAAGAGTTGCCTGCAGCCGTTGCTTTTCATTTCTCTCTTGCTGTTTGCTTTTATTCAAGGTTGCAGTAGACCATCACCTGGTATTCTGCTGTATTTGAGAATTCTTGCGAGTGCGCTCAATTTGAATGTATTAATTGAAACAAGATCTTCCTTTGAAGATCTTTACACGGTGTAAACCTTTGTTACATTGCATTTTTCCCAGCAGTGTGGGTTCTACGGAACCAACTGTACAGTTCCCCGATTATATTTTCAATTTGTAAAACGTCTTTTCCTTGAGTACTTGTGAATAAACGTAGTAATTACCCTTTGAAGTTTTAAATACTGGTATTATGTATCTTAAGGTCATTGCAGATTTTGCAAACAGTGTTTAACCACAAATGTTACAGCTTTTTGTCGTCATCCCAATAAGGAGAACAGATGCTGACTTACATGCTGCCCCTATTTATATACTTTGTTAGAATACATAAGCAAGATCTCTCTCAGATACGCGTGATCTTGTGGAAGATAAAGGGGAGAAGAAAAAGACACATAGCCAATCGCTTGCTGTAATATATAACTGCGACTATAAATTAATTTTTAATGAGGCTATAATGTTGTCACTTAAATCGTGCGTGAGAGGGAGTGGGTTGACAAGTGCAGGATGGGATCCTCGCTGGGTTGTGTGCGACTGGAAGAACAGGCTGTCTGGAATGCTGAGCAGAGCTGCCCATGGGAGCTGCACACATCCCATCCCCCAGCGCACATGTCTGCAGAGGTCACAGTGGAATTGTATTTGTAGTTAGCAGTGTGAAAGGATGTCTATCTGGAAAGTTGTTTCACAGTGAAGAATTCCAGTGTAAGTTCCTGTTGGTCCATGGGTGCCGGATCAGCATCCATGCCGCTGGGATCCCAGTGACCCACAGTACACCAGATGGCGTGCACATCCTAAAACCATGCACACAGACATACTCTGATTGGGTTGGTTTATAACCAGTTTATTTGCACTGTAAGGAATGCACTGGACCTCCTCCAGGCGGCATGCTCATTAATTCTGCCGATAAGGTGAGCAGTCACACAGGTAACGTGCAGCTTTTTACCCCTTGATCAGCACGAACGTAACTTCCTTTTGTTGCCTGGAAAAACATGAGGTTTGAATGTTAAGTTTAGAACTTTTCCTTCACGAGTGAAAAACATTTGCTCAGCACATTGTAGGATAATTTTAAAGAGCAGAGGTTTTTAAGGAGACATTTGCTGACACGAACTATTTTGTCACTTCTGATCCAATAATTGCTATCTTCATTTATTGATTATAATTCTTGTAGACCAACATTACACCTCTCTTAGCTATTCCCATCCCAACATGTCTTTACATGTCAGCTGTCACTTCACTCATAATAAAAAAAATTTACTGTAAGAATTTAGTTATTTGTGCTATTGAATATTCTAGAATAAAATGATGATTTATTTTCTGGAACTGATATTTTATGAACATCTGTAAATATTGTCATAAGAGTTTTAATTAAATTTTCAATACAACAGTACCTCTAAATGCCTCCAGTAGCTTGCAGATATGCTGCTTCCATCAGCTATTATTACGTGTGTTAATGATTTATGTTTGACTGAGATTCTTCTCCCCGGGTGTGTGCGGAGTTGCTCTTCATCAGAATCCAAGCCCCTCTTGCATCGAAACCTCAGCATGGCGGAGGCGGCGTCGGATTTCCATCTAACCAGTTTGCCTCACTTTGACAGCTCAGCACATTCCAATCCATAATATATCAGGGAAAAGCCCTGGAGCCTCTGTCTAGTTTGGAAAACTCCCCAGATAGCCAAGTATTCCTGAGCACCCTCCCGGGACAGACTTGTGCTTTGTGCATTTTATATAAGCATCAGAGTCTCTCTCCTTGGGTTCTCTGTCTTTGCACCTCACGGGTTGGGTTTTAGGTACCAGTGGATGTCCAGCTGATTTCCTCCATATCCTTGCTAATGCACTGCAGTTCTCCTGTTTTGTTTCGTTGGCACGCTCACCTGCTGGGTGTTGTACTGCGCATCCCAGTGCAGTTCCAGGAAAAGAGAGATTCGAGTATTCCCGAAAAAAACATAGACCTTTGATTGTGGTTTTTTTATTCCAGTGCCTCCAGGATTACTGTGTGTGTAACAATTTCCGTTGGCGGAGCTTGGTCAGTTTAACAGCTGCCACGATGCTAGGAAATGAAGCCAGTTGTTCCGTGCCATCAGCACCCTCAGCGATGATTGGTCAGTCTGACCTTGGCTGTGCCTGCACCAGCCACAACCACCTTCCAATGATTCGGATCAATTGCCTTTCTGCCTCATATTAATGCTCTGTATGCAATCGTACTATGAATATTCTATCTCCTTCCTTTTGAAAAATCCTCCTGTGAGAATCCCCCTGAGAACATGGCATTTTCAAGAGCTAGTTCAAAGCATGCTCCCTGCCCCTCCTCGTGAAGATATATGCTTTATTCCAGCCCAGGTGAGACAGCGCATAAAGTCAAGATCCTTTACTCCTTTGGCTTGCTTCAACTATGTAATAAGATAATTGAATATATATTCTCAAAATGAAAGAAAGCTAATATTCAACAAGACTTTCTAGAAAATAGCTCCAAGATGTTACAGATTGAAATTACAATCTTAGCAGCATCTAACTACTGACACAAAACCCGCTCTCAGCAAAATTTTTCACATTCTGTCCAGTAAAGCTAGCTTCTATGGACATTTTCCATAAACATTCATTAATGAGCAGCAGCTTCTACAATCAGAATCCATATCTTCATGCATGCTTGCAAGTTTATCAATGTTTATAGCCAGCTCACATTGAATAACACACATTGAACATAATTTACAATGATAGTCTAGCCTTTTCTCCATTTCCTGGGTAGCATAAATATATGCGTCGTCAATGATATACTTGTCTGAATCTGATTTGAAATTTAGGCATTGTCTGTGTGATTTCAAAGGTTCTGGAAAAGTCTGCAAGATGCATACCTAATCTGAGATTAATTGTATGCTAGAGATGAACCCTTGTTTAGCGCTGGTAAACAGGACTACACAGGATCACAGCCGTTTGGATACCTGCTTATCTTTTGTTACTCAGACAAGGCTGTAACTTTACTCGCCTAGTCAGTTATAGCAATTCCTGCTTTCAATTATGGCAATTCTCATTCGTTCTGCAAAACCCACGTGTAGTCCATATTTAGCCTAAAGAGCTATAACTTGCCCTTGTGGAGCTATTTGACCAATTAATTCTGACGATTGCTAATCTATAGCTTGTCATTGCGAATATATATTCAATCTTTTCTACAAGTATAGAAAAATCCTATTTAAACTCAAATAACAGACATACAAGTTTGTGGAGCTCCCTACATTGCACCTTCCTCTGCTCACAGCATTTCATTTGCGTTTACAATTGTAACCATACAATTCCTTTAGCAGCTATTCTCTGCTGCAATGTTTCATTTCAGTAAATACATATGTTGTATATGACTGATGAAGAATAATTACCATGGATTGTTTTTGAGAGCGATATATTTACTAGATTACATGGACATGCTCGTCAGATACAAAACACTTGATCAAGAAAATTTGAATTACAAATGGTGATTTTTTTAAATCTTTTATAGCATATATTATATAATCATCATAATCAGGATGTTTTTTACTGGAAACAAGGTCCTGGCTAGTGCTGAGGTCCTCCACTCTCCCAGTCTCTTAGATCATAGCAGACTATTGCCAACCTAAGTTCCTGCAGATTTGCTAATCATCTAATTCTCATCTTAATCAAAGTCATATTAGTACTTCTGTACCATTTTGAGGCACACTACGGTCACAGTGTACCGTCAGCCCCACCCAATCATCACCTCTCCTGTTTCTTCCTCTCACGACTGAATGGCAGCTGTGCTTTAAACACACTAGGAGTTTATAATTTATTTTTATTGCTTTTGGTTGCGTCAGAATTTTGGGAAATTGGTTTCAGGAAATTTGGATCTAGGCCATAACTCCAACACACTGATCTTCCACTATCTCGTAGAGGAGCATTTTTCTGAAGTGGGCCAGATTCAGAAAAATGGCAAGTTTGTTACATTGGTATAATATACAAAAAAATCAAAAAGTCTCAGAATAAGCCTTTTAAGAATGACATCAAATACGTCTTCTGATATCAGTCCCGAGTAACCAGCTTTGTATCCTTAAACTAGCCAGAATTCCATATGAAGTCTATTAAAAAGAAGATAGTTTTTTATGTGGTTTTCTTTCAACAGAACATTGAGAAA
>VKON01002934.1:0-22825 GCA_009741485.1 Malurus cyaneus samueli | reverse complement strand
CTGAGCACACCCACCCTCAACACTGCTCCACGCTCCCAGCACCTGAGAACCCACCGCTGTGCCCTGAGCACTTGGAGCACCACTCTGTGCAGCAGGCTGGTACGTGTTCTGCTGTGCCCAGTGGACCCTACACCCCTGCCACAGGGCTGGACGATGTGCTCTCATCCCTCGCAGGAGGACCCTCTATCCTTTCCCTCCCATCAGCCGTTGGCTGTTAACTCATTCCTGTCCGGTCCGCTGCTGCCAGGAGAGCCACCACCCTGCTAGCCCACAGCCCTGTCTAAACCATGCACTCCGGACCACGGAGTGCCCCAGCCAAGACCGGTCCCACCTCTCCTGCACAAAGACACCCAGACATGGCACGCCAGCAGTACACTCACTACGCAACTCTCCGCCAGGAATTCTCCACAGAAAATGGCTCTGGATGGTTGCACTGACCTCTACCCCAGCTCCACACTGCCTCAGCACCAGCAATGCAAGGAGAGATGCTGCTGGCCAATCGCGGCTTGCTGCGGTGCTGCAGCAGCCACCCAGCCTGGCAGCACTGTCGGGGCACCACGGCCAGCATTGGTGGCTTCCCTGCCACCCTCACCTGCAGTTCAAGCTTGCCAGCACCTCCCGCGGCAGCCCTGAAGCCCTAGCGTCTGCCTGAACCTGGAGACGTGGAAACCAGATCCCAGTTCAGGGGAAAGGAACCGAACCGAGCCAGACGACGCCATCCTCCCACCCTTCCTCCCACCCCACGTGTCACCCGAACCCCTCCCCGCCCGGTCGGGCCGCTGACAAGCGGGGCGACCCCCGCGCACTGGTGAAGCATGTGGCACCGAGCGCTGGGGATGAGCAGCCATCATTTTTTCGTACGCGCACGGGCAGCATCACATCCCGTCTGCTGCCAGCACCGAGAGCCCACCCACGACGTGGTACCCAGCCCCAGTGGCACGAACTGCCTTCTCCCTGCCCCAGGCTGCCCCTGTGGGCAGCAGCCCACGGGCAGGGCTTTCACATGGCAGCTGAGGTCTGAGAGCATCATCCCACCAACTGCTGTGGCTCCATCAAGTTCATCTAGCTCCAGCTGAAAAATCAGACCCATCCTACTTTATACGTCAATGTTACAGTAATACCAAGTTTTTGCAAGAGCTCAGTAAAGTCTAGAATGGATCATGAAGTGGTTTATTCCAGAGCTGTGGGCCTCTTTCTGTCTCTGACTTCTGACAAAGCTGGCAGGGAGCCCTGTAGCGAATCAGAGCCTCACCCAGCCCTGTTGCAGGGTCTGCAAACAGTGGGGGGACAGGAAGGGATGGAGAAATCAGCAGGGAGAAAGGCCAGGAACTGGAGAGAAGACTGGGAGGGAAAGGGCATCGCCAGTCTGGGGTACCCAGATGACAGCCAGCCAGCCTGGACAGCCCTGCAACAAGGGGATGGGGCAGCCTGGGACCACCCAAACACCAGAGCCACAGCCCTGGTCCTGCCCCACCTCCATCCTGGGGAACACAGTCCCCATCTCCTGGGAGCCAGCCTGGGGCCTGGCCAGTGGGGCCAGCCTTTGGGAACAGAGACTGCAGGGATGAAGGCACTGGGGAGGCCCCCATATATCAGCCCACCCACAGGGAGGTCCATCAAGTGATCTCCAAAGCAGGAAGGTGCCCCAAGGCTGAACTGAAGGAACATCACGTGTTCACAGCCTGCTCCCCATGTGCTGAGGCCACCAGCCCAGCCTCCACAGGGGCTCAGCCTTGGGATGGCCTGAGAGAAGGTGCAGGGTTCAGGTGGCCGTGCAGGATGTTCTAGCTCCAAATGAGAAGCCCGGGGCTTCTTGGGAATAACTGCATGCTGTCTAGAGAGGGTCAGGGAAAACTGGGATGGCTTCTGGTAAAGGCAAGATAACGATCCTGGCGGGGGCCCTGCAGCCCTTCCAGGTGCAGGGCTGGGAGCACTGGAGCAGACACTGCTTCCAGCAGCTCCCTGCAGCCCCCCAGCCCCACAACAAAGCAGCAAGGAGAAGTCTCACCATGTGGTAGCACATTGGCTTGGTTACTCCGTCGAAAATAAAAATGGGAGCAAGCCACAGCTGAGGTGACATTTGGTTTATTTATGTGTGGATTGCTGACCCCATGCCAAGAGTGTGCCAAAGGATGCACCAACTGCTGCCACATCCCTGGCAGGTCCCAGCTCTTGTGTGGGCAGGGGACAGAGTGAACAAGGCTGGTGGTCACAGCATCTCATTGTGGCTCTGATCATGCAGTGGCTAAGAGATCAGGCCAAAAATGGCTGCTGTTTCCCCTTGAAAGATGTTTTTGTCACCTCAGCTTGTGCTTTCCCCTGGAGCACAGCTCCAGATCCTTCCAGGCCATCTCCCAGCCCACTGACTAAGCATTTCCAGCAGCAATTCCTCGGGGAAGGGCAGGAGGCAGCAGGGCAGGAGGTTCAGGGGCAGCCCCCACACCATTTCGTGGGCGATGGGAGGTGAGGCAATGATAAAAAAAAAACCACTAGAAAACTAGGGCTTCTACGATACTAGTGTCATGTTTAACTCCTAATCTCCATATGTATTTGTCCCTCCATCTATATACTAAGTCTCATCAACTACACTGATGCTATACTCCATAAGGCACCTCATCTGTGCATGATGTGTTAATGCAACTAGAAAAAAATATATAAAAACTGTTAGAGAGGAATGAGAAAATCTTTTAAAATAAAGTGCATCGTCCAATCACTACCCCCTCTATTTGCACTGCTCCTCAGATACCACACAGTGTTCAACTCGATTGCGCATCCTTCTAGTAGTCCTATCACCACCCCACCATAATAACGTAGGCATCAAACCTGAAGGAGCTGTTTCCCGGGTGAGGAACCATTACTCCAGTATTAAGCCACCAATCTTCAGAATCAATGGAAGGAAAGCTTATTAAATATTTGGATTGCATCTGTCGTAATGCAGATTGCTCCATGCCCTGTGGTACAGGGCAAGCTCGTGAGTGCCTTGCAAGCTCTCACACTTAAATTATGTGCTATGTGGAAGTCCTCCCTATACTATCCCCATCAATAGACGTTACCTGGCCACACAAAATGTGAAATCTATCCACAGTAGTCTTGGGGCACGCCTGAAGATAAGCATTACATGCCTGCCAACACGCTACGAGAAGAAAACATCCTTGGGAGCATTCCTTGTGGAGGAGAGGGTAAAAGCCAAGCATTTAGGACGTTCCTCAGGGCCATCCAAGAAAAACGTGCCCGAGGGAGCTGTACGTTGAGGTGGACTACTGAGAATAACGCAAGTCAAAGGTGCTGTACGGCAACCTTACAAACCCCTTAGTTGGAAAGGCATTCTTATAGTTATTAGGGGATTATAGCCCAAACTGTTGAGTCACAGCATAAGACGCTTCCGGGCTGCACTCCAGAATAAGCAGATGGTAGACGCCTCCCGCGCGCCCCTGAAAGTCCCCTGAGCCAGCATAGTTTGTGTCATCCTGTAAGTCCACACACGGGCAGTCCAGTGGTACTGCTCCTGACTTGTGAGTCATCAGCCAGGCGGGTAGGATGGCATGGAGGGACAAAACCCGAGGTTTGGCACCATCGAGCACCAGAGAAGCTACAGCGAGTCAAAGCCGACTCATACGAAGAGCGTAGCTAAAGCATCTAGCACAAAAAGGATCCTACCAGCAGCCATAAGTGGGAGAGATCTGCTAGGTTCATGTAGGTATTTGTGGTACAGAGTACTTTCCCTTAGTTAACCATATCGAACACGTTTTTGTAGCTCTAGCATAGGAGAAGAACCACTCAGCATGCGTGGACAGAGCCTGCTCACCCAGCAGGGCACTTCCAGGGCACTTCTCGACTGAAAATAAATAAACACGACGGAATTTTACCACGAAGCAGAAAGTTAGGCTGCTTCACACTTGGTCATCAGGCACCATTATAAGATTGTTTGCGCTACTCAGGCTGCTGACCGCCCAATCTTAACGACCATGGCCAGTACAGTGTGCAGAGATGGAGATAACCTTTTCTAGAGTGCTTGTACTGGCTTGAACATGGTCTAGATGCGACCATATTGTCAGAGTAGCGGGCTGCTCTCCAGCAACCAGCGACTCAGCGACGCACGCTGTGGTACACAACATGAGAGAGCCCTAGAAGGTGCACAGAAGATCTGGCGATGAAGGATAAGGGTCCGAGAGTGAAGAAAGCGATGTATGCTTTAGGACGTTATTACAAAAAAGAAGAAAAAGAACGTAAAGCAAACAAAAACATCAAAAAAACAAAAACTTGAGAGTCCGTTGTAAGCGATTTATGCTCTAAATGAGATGCCTATGAGCACGCGTGTTAAATGTTATCCTGGATGACCAATTCTACACCTTTCTGCTAATAGACAATTTCTCGCGATCCAGTGTAGATGAGATGTGCACTCTTTCTACGATATATTGCAAGAAGTTATGGTGATGCCTACAGAGACAGCAGGGGACGATAGAGTCGGAGAAGCCAATCTGATAGGGCTTTATGCAAGAAGCGTGCAGTACGTGAAGAAGCAATATTAGGGGACAATGAGTCTCGTCTACATATGATCCATTAAGCAGGGAGTAACAAAAGTGAACAAGCGCAGTCACACAAAGAGATCTAACGCTCTTGTGTGCACAGAACGGTATCATAGATTACCGAGGAACGTCGAAGAGGTTCGAAGTGACTCTAATTATCGCTGAGCTCCCAGAGAGGGGTATGGAGGATGAGGCATGGAATGGATGGGATGGAGATTGGGTAGTTTTTGGATGTTGATAATGAGGCATAATCGAGATGGGAAGGAATGGATAGCGGAATGAAATGAGCAGAAAAGTAGAGATAGCATGGAGGATTGTGCAATGCAGCTGGTGAGGAGACTAGTGTGGCGCCATTGAGAGATCGGACTGTAATGATGGACTTGCAAAAGCATTACTTCGAGAGTCAGAGCAGGGTCAAACCGGTGGAGGCCCTCTGTCTCTAACTAATATCATGGATTATGCTTTTATGTCACAATTCCTGAGTTTTAAAAATTATGTACATCTCTCTCTGAACACGTCATCTTGTGAAGCATTGGAGCAGCTTGCCCAGCCGTGACGATTCCACAGTGAAGAAAGGAGTCCCAGGCAGCCAGAATCAAAGACTGTGGCACTGCAGAGGAGCTTGCAACGTCATCATGAGATGCTCGAGCCTGGTATGCCAAGTAGGACAGGGCAGTATGTGGTTTGAGGCTGAATCCATCTCGCTCGTATACAGAACTAGCAGTTTGTGCTCTCTTCTCTGGTCGAGTGTGGGATAAGTTACATCGCAGACATTTATGCTAACAAAGGTCCAGAGGTGGGATCTCTATGGGAGAAGAATGGCGCTGGCTGGGACAGAACAGTTGTAGGTGCACCCTTGATATCAAAAAACGAGGGTCCTTCTGCCTTCATCAGCCGACCGGGTTAGAGAAGGAAAGAGATGCTCATAGACGAACTATCCAAGAGCCTCATGCAAGACATCGTAGCTGTCATAAGCGAGCTGGGAGACTTACCTAGATAGCTCGACTTGAGCCCAACTCTAACCAACAAGAACAAAAAACCAAGCTGAGATGTTAGAATAACCTGCAATATGTATAGGCACTTAAGACATAAAGGAACACAGCTGAAGTATCTGCACACGCAGACAGTAAAACTAGTCACGTAGCTACGGCTGCCCATAGATCTATCCATTATATAGGCCATGATCGTTTGTGGACACAAGCGTTAGGAATGAGTGTTGTTTATAAGGAGGTGCTTTTCAAAACTTCTTTATTAATTGGTTACTTTTATTTTTACAGCCTACACAGCTCAGGCAGATGAGAAGACAGGCCTTGGTACTCCAACAGATGTTCATGCCAGAGCTTTGTTAGTTTGTAATGGACCTTTGGAACATTATGAGTTTCTGATTAAGCATGAAGAGCTGAGGAATGATGAGCAACAAAGAAGAGTTGTGCAGCACCTGCAGAAATTGCATGAAAACCTTAAAGGCTACAGCATTGATTCAAAAAATGTTCTTTCAAAGGTGAGGTTTATAATGATAAAAATACTTTTTGCATTTATATTTGCTCATAAGAATGTGATTAAAATGCATAAATTTCTGTCAAGAGCAAAAATCTTACTTTTACAAATATGTCTTTCCAGATACATCATTAATCATGTTTCAATCTCCCCTCTTGTTCTTTTTTGATTTGTAAAATCCAGTGGCACTCCGGAAGTAACCAAATTAAATATTATTGAAATAATTCTGTGAGAAAATTTGATATGGTTTTAGTTATGTCCACTACCTGCCTTTCCAAAAATGTCATTTGGCTGTAGGAGGCCAGGCCTAAACTAGGTTTTAACTCTTAAGCACTGTGTGTTTGTGTTATATAAACTGAACACTGATGTTTTCTGTTCTAACAGATATCCCACAAATAATTCCATATGATAATATTTATCAGGCATGACTTTTAGAAACAATTCTTTTCCATGTTACTGTTGTCCAGGTGTAGTAAGGAAGGAAGGCATAGGTATAATTTGCACTCTTATGTTTTTGGAGGTATCACAGTTTCTTATCAAAGGGTTTAGGGAAGTTTAGACGTACGTGCTGTGCTGCACGGTGCTGTAAGGATCACAGTGCCTTGGTGTTACTAATGCTGTTAGCCTGCTGTTGCATCTTTGTAACTTTTCCTTGAAGCTCTTGACACAATGTTTTCGAGACTCTCTTTGACGGTATTTTCCATGTCTTGTTTTCATACTGTTAGATTGCTGCTCTGGTGGCCTTGCACCTGCAAATATTGATAGCACTGCTATGGCACATTCTCATGGGAAACAGCTAGAACTGGTGTGGGAATTCTTCCCTCAGCTTTCCTTGCTCCTTGTTTTGTAGATTTGAGTTTATATGCAGAAAACCAAATGTAGCACCCAGCAAAGCAGATAAGATATATTTGTTCCTTGCTAAATATTGGCAATCATTGATGTGTGCAAAAGCTGAATGCCCAGTGAATGTAATTCATTTGCACCTGATTGACATATTCCAGTCAGCACAGTTGTAAGCTATGGTCCAACAAGAACAAGAGTTTGACTAAATCTGATGATAAAAGTATAGTGCTCTGCCAGGCGTGACACACCACACAGCTCACTCAGAGGTTGGCACAGGGATCCTTGCTACACATCGCGGTCAGGTCAGGACTGCCAGCTTCACCTGAGTATGGAAGACTGGCGTGGGCGGCAGTCGGAGACAAACAGCTCTACTTGGGGTTCATCTATCCCCAGTATCACTGCCAGTAGTTGTCTCCTGTTGCTTGGCTTTGCATACCCTCAGCCGCTCAGATGGCTCTTGCACCAGCCTTGGGTCTTTGGTATGCCGTAGCCATTGGACATAATTATAACACATTTATCAGGAGGTTGTCTCCTAGCACATAGATATGAAGCACCCTGGAGCTGGTGGCCAAAAAAATGGCTACCCATGTTTATCACCCACTTATCAGTCTGCAGAGTCACCCCACAGTACACCAATAATGTCCCGTAGCCTCAGGGTAGAGCACGATAATCTAGTAACATACTCTGTGCGAACTTGGGGTAGTGTGAAAGCCAACCCAAGGTCCAGTGACAAGGTTCATCAAGAGTGGGATACATGTCACGTGGATGCGTGGCGAGATATTATAGCATATGACTGAGGTGCCAAGACTCATCAGGGGACCAGCAAAACCAGGACGCGGCTCATGCTGAAATCCGGAGGCCAAAGGTATTCCGCTGGCCCTGTGCCACAGACGATACACAACCTACACGTTCACAGCGATCGGTGCTAAGGGGCTGTCAATGAGCTAGAGCAACTTCAAGTGCGCTGTGAAAGCAAGGGGCCGACAGCAGATGAAGGGAAGGTTAAGCAGTGCACTAAGACACGGTGAGAAGTTTAGCCGCAAGCAGTCAGAAGGTGGCTAGGTGGTTGTCGCCATCAGAAGGCAGGCATCCAAGATGGCCGAAGCGTGTAAGGAGAGCCATTGGGACACAGCCTACACTCCGATCTGTTCTGCTTGCAACATTCCCACGAGACCAGTCCGCACGCTGTCCCGGGAGCATCTATGTTTCTATCGTGGGCATGTGTGCTCAGTGCTGGGGGCGCAGAGCAGCAGCAGGGCCAGCACGGGGCTGGGGACCCTCCAGCAGCCCATGGCTGCCCACCCCTGAGCTGCTGGGCTGGATTCCCCTGCAGCCCGTCTCCCTAGAGCCGCCTGCCCTGCCCGGCCCCCCGGGAGTGCCCGCTGCCCCCGGTGCTGCTGGCTGGAGGTGTCAGACAGCGCTCGGCTCCCTGGAGCCACTCTCCTTCATTCCCCTGCCCTCCCGGCTGCCAGCCTGGATCGTGCTCTGCTCCCGGACCCGGTTTTCCTCGGGGTGGAGCTGCACTTTTTTCAGCAAATATTTTTGCAATGATGCTTGCCCTGCAAGGTGTGGAACTGTGCCCACGTCCCTCCCTCCAGCAGGCACAACTCCAGCCAGGTAAGCAGCCAGCTCTGCATGGGCTGGGATTAACTGCTTGTGTGTGCTGCAGGCTGGATAGCTGGAAATCTGCACATCCAGACCCATCTCGAAGCCTCCATCCTCCCCAGGGTCATTCCCTATGGCCCTGCTGCCTCCCAGCCAGGTACAAAGGGGTTTATGGGCCCAGGACTCCTATAGGTGGCTGAATTACTGGCACAACTGGGACAAAATCCTATCACTTCCAGGTCCTACCCCATCTGATGTGTGTGCTGTCCCACCATCCTTGGAGGTCCTCAGTGAGGGGCTCTGCTGGGAGCCATGGCCCACCCTGCAGATGCCAGCCCTTGTCTGAGCCCTGTTTGCCCCTATCAGGAGACCACCAACCATGCCAAAATGAGGAGGGCTGGGATATGATCCCACGGGCCAGCCTCCTCCCTGGCAGGGTCACACATCTGTGTGCACAGAGGGTCACCCAGGAACTCCCCCGGTGACAAGCATGGCAAAGGTGAGCTTGCTGGGCTGCAGCCACCCCAAACTGGTTTACCCTCACCCTGGCAAGGCAGTGCCAGCTCCAGAGGGCTCAAAGTCTGCCTCCACCCTGTTTACACCCGCTCCACTTCAAAGCCACCCAAAGCCCAGCAGCTGAAGGCTGGGGAGGAGAGGGGACACCTCCCAGTGCCACTGCCCCTGGCAGAGCTCAGTGGGGACTCTTGGGACCAAGGGACATGGCTGGCAGCCCCTCATCCCACACAGCCAGAGTGGAACCCGGAGCAGGGGCACTGTCACCACTCACACCCTCACACTCCCTGTCCCATTAGGACCCCAATGCCTTAGGATTTAAGTTTCCCCATTTCCATGTCTCTGTACCCTGTGATTTTTCAGTGTTTAACTCCAGACCCCACAGAGAGTGCTGAGCTCCTGTTCTCCCATTTTAGACAAAACAATTCCTCTCAGCCTCAAACTCAAGGACACCTCACTCTGCCAAGGCCCCAAGAGATGGAAACAAGAGAGAATTGGGGGAGCCAAGTTGGAGGTTTTGACTGCATTGGCTGCAGCTGCAATTGGAGGATCCAGCCCCGATGTGCAAATGGACAAAAGTGAGAAAGGGTGAAAAGCCCGTGAGCCATTGCCCATTGTGGGTGCAGCCCTGGCTGGGCTGGGACTGCCCAGAATGGACCTGAAGGCCCTGAAATAAACAAAACTGCTTGGAATTCTCTCAATCTGACCAAACTCTGTTTAGGAGCTGGGATTTGGACATCACCCCAGTAGCCAAGGTTCCAGAGGAATCCTTGTCACTCCACCCCACAGGCAAGGGGCTGGATGGGCAGCAAGGCAGGGCACAGCTGCACCCCAGACCAAATCCGGGACAGAAGCAGCAGGCAGAGAGTTTATTAATAGCATCCCAAGGAGCTTTGTTTTGTTTATCTATCCTGCAGCAAACTCAGTTTGCTGCGTTAATCCCCATCTGGAAATCAATTCAGAGGAATCCTCCCAGCCCGCCCAGGGCAAGGGACAAACGCCGCTGCCACGTGGAGCTGCAGCCCCAGCTCATCCCTTCCGCAGCCACAGGCTATATGGAGACCTGGATTTTGAGGGAGCCCTGTCCCGAAATGCTCTTCCCTCCCAGGAGCTGCATTGCCCATTGCCCGCATTCATCTGGGATCGGGTGAGAAGGGAAAAATTCATGGCAAAAATAACCCAAACCACTATTAAAAACAAGGTAATTTCCAACTTTTGTGCTAGAGAGCCTGGGAGACGGAAACCCTGAATATTTATCTCAGCTCCTCTGCCAGCCCCTTGCTGTCACCCTAATGACATATGGCAGGAGCGATGTCCCTGCCAGGGACATGTCCTGACATCATCCCATGCCCCCCTCCTGTTCCCTGTGCATTGGCTGCAATGGCAAGTTGGGGATATCTGGGGTCCTGTACCCCAGCAATGCCACCACTGCCCTTTCAGCTGCCAGTGCTTGGAACCCTCTCACTGCCCCTTCCCTGGAACAGGGGGACCCAGTACCCTGCAGGAAGAGCCCAGGTCCCTGTCCCCAGCCAGGGCAGAACTCACTGGTGTTCTGCTCCACCTCCACAAAGCCTCTTCCCGAGGTGTTAGGCTCCACGTGGAACAGCACAGTCCGGCCCCAGGGCCAGGGCCAGGCCAGGCTGCTCTGAGCAGCTGCTCTGCCACACAGCTTGGGTGTCCTGTGCCATGGAGGAGCCCCCAGGGTACAGGGCTGGCACTGGCCCTGCTCTGCCCAAGGTGCCAGATCAGAGTGTGCAGCCAGAGCACCAAAAGCATTACCAGGGTGAAGCACTGGAATGGACGATCCTCTCCTTCAGTGACCAGCCACTGGCTGGGAGCAGGGGGATATCCACCGAGGCACAGAGCAAGGGCCAAGCCCCCAGGGTGGTTCTGGTGCTGTGGGAAGGCAGGGCAGGGGCGATGTTGATGTGGGACAGGGGTCTGTGGCACTCTTGGAAAGCTGGGACCCAAAAGTGCTGGGCTGGGCACAGAGCTGCTGGAACCCTGCGGGAAGGGATGGGCCCTTCCCACAGTGCTGGCTGTTTGGGGGAAATGTGGATAAAGGGGAAGGTGCATTAGGACTCAGAGAGAGCTCCTATGCATTCCATGAAGGCTTTCATTTCTTGCGTGTCCTCAGACAATGAAAAGTCCAAGGCAGGACTCATCATGGAATCTCTGAGAAGCACAGCAACAGCACAGCACCCTGCAGCTCCCTGGGGCTCCCCAGGCCTGTGCTCGGCCGAACATCTCAGCTGGGACTTCTAGCAGAATGTGCAATGTGCTCTGTTATGGGGTGGTGCTGTTATGGGTGGGCTGGTGTATGGGATGGGTGCGTGTATGGATGGGGTGCTGTGTATGGGTGGTACTGTGTATGGGTGGGTGCTGTGTAGGGGGTGGTGCGTGTGTGGGTGGGGCGTTATGGTGAATGCTGTTATGGGGATTGGGTGCTGTTATGTGATGGGTGCTGTGTTGGGGTGGTGCTGTGTATGGATGGTGCTGGGATGGGGTGGTGCTGTGTATGGGATGGTGCTGTGTATGGGATGGTGCTGTGTATGGGATGGGTGCTGTGTATGGGATGGCTGTTGTGTATGGGGTGGGTGCTGTGCAGGAGTGTGGGTGCTGTGTATGGGATGGTGCTGTGTATGGGGTGGGTGCTGTGTATGGGATGGTGCTGTGTATGGGGTGGTGCTGTGTATGGGGTGGTGCTGTGTGTGGGGTGGGTGCTGTGTATGGGATGGCTGTTGTGTATGGGGTGGGTGCTGTGTATGGGGTGGTGCTGTGTATGGGGTGGTGCTGTGTATGGGATGGGTGTTGTGTATGGGATGGGTGCTGTGTATGGGATGGCTGTTGTGTATGGGGTGGGTGCTGTGTATGGGGTGGGTGCTGTGTATGGGGTGGTGCTGTGTATGGGGTGGTGCTGTGTATGGGATGGTGCTGTGTATGGGGTGGTGCTGTGTATGGGGTGGTGCTGTGTATGGGGTGGTGCTGTGTATGGGATGGGTGTTGTGTATGGGATGGTGCTGTGTATGGGGTGGTGCTGTGTATGGGATGGTGCTGTGTATGGGATGGTGCTGTGTATGGGATGGTGCTGTGTATGGGATGGTGCTGTGTATGGGATGGTGCTGTGTATGGGATGGTGCTGTGTATGGGATGGTGCTGTGTATGGGATGGTGCTGTGTATGGGATGGTGCTGTGTATGGGATGGGTACTGTGTATGGGATGGGTGCTGTGCAGGGGTGTGGATGCTGTGTATGGGGTGGTGCTGTGTATGGGGTGGGTGCTGTGTATGGGGTGGGTGATTTCCACAGCTGATGCAGTCCTCTGGCTGCAGCCCTGGCCCTCAGCACAGGGAACACTCCAAGCCCCAAGACTTGCCCAGAGGACACAAGATCCCTGCCAGCCCCACGGAGGCTCAGGCTGGAGTGCCCTGCTGAGTCCCAAGGGCAGCCAGGGGCTCCTGGTGTTTGGGTATTGCAAGGGCTCATAAACGACACGGAAAACAAATGCAGAAAATGAGCCCTGGGGAAGAACCATAGGAACTGCCCAGGCAACACCAAGCCCTGCCCAAGAGGTGTTTTAGCATCACCTTGTGCCCCCAGTGCCCCCCTGTTTGGCCTCTGTTAACCCAGAGCAGCTGCCTGGGCTCTTGTCCTCGCATGCTGCTGTGGGGTCAGGCAGCAGGGCACGGCTGGGAAAACAGCAGCAGAGTTTGTGTGTGCCTGCGTGGGGAGAGTCCGGCAGGAAAAACCCAACCTGGCGTGAGCCTCAGAGCTGGAGGGCAAGCAGGAACTTCCTTGAGCTCGGCTCTCCTCCCACACCAGAGCTCAGCTCTCCTCCCCACACCGCAGCAGTGTAGCTGGAGCAACGTGCTGTGGTTTCCTAACAACGCTGTCGTTCTCAATTTGAGCCGTCCTGCTATCCCAGTGCCAAAATTTCTCACGCGAATGGTCAGCAGAGCAAGCACTGGCAGCGCAGCGATCCGGCACAGCAGGTCACCTGCCGCACCCGCCATGGGCAGGGCTCAGCCGGGCCAGCCCCAGGCAGCCAACAAACACAGCCAAGGTGTGCAGCCCAGCAGGGCCAGCAGGGTCTTTAATGCACGGAGCTTGCACGGTGCTGGACACGCTCCCCACGGCATCGCTCTGTGTCCCCTGCCTGGGGGATGCCCAGAGACACTGTCCCTGCTGCCGAGCCAACGGGCCATGAGCCAGCCCATGTTTGTGAGCAGTCTGCAGAACAGACTGGCATCATGAGGGGGTGGCAACATCCTCATTCCCCGCTGCTGCACCCCAAATCCCGACAGGGTGGACAGCAAGCCCTGCCCAGGTTGAAGCCCTTCCTTGGCTGCCAGCACTGCTGTCCACACGTGGGTCTGAGGCGTGGCATAGGTACCCAAAAGCAGTCGCAGGCTGCCCCGCGGGAGCTCAGCTGCCCGGGCACCGCTGGCTGTCCGCGCTCAGCTCTCGAAGGCCGCGGTCACCCCGCAGCACAGGCACAGCCGGCAGCAGCCGCGCCGGGGGAACAGCGCCGGAGGCACCGGCTCTTGGCACAGCCCCGCCGGCTGCTCGCTCACCACCTTCTCCTTGCAGGAGCCCTTGACGGGCGGCTCGGGCGGGGTCCTGCCGGCCACCCGCGGGTGCTCCTTGTCAGCCTTGACGGCGAGGAAGGTGCCCAGGTCGAGGTCGAGCATGGTGACCCCTCCGCGGGGCGTGGGCGTGTTCTGGCGGCACTGCGGGCACGGGATCCAGCGCTGCTCGTTGGTCACAGCGTCCAGGCGCTTCAGGCACGCCTGGCAGAAGGTGTGGCCGCAGTAGAGGCGCCGCGGCAGCCGCACGCCCAGGTCGTAGGAGGAGTAGCAGATGATGCACTCGACGCGCTGGCTGGCCCGGCTCGGGGTGCGCGAGTGTGCCCCGACACACGGCCCCGAATCCTCTGCCCGGGGGCTGCCACCGGCCTGGGACATGCTGTGGAGGGGGCACAGGAGTGGGGTGGCACCTCTGAGTGCATCCAGCATGTGGAGAGATGGGACTAGTCCATGTGGTCAGTTCCCAGGAGCAGCAGGGATCCCTGCCCAGCCCCTGCCCGCTGCCCACCTGCCCGTGACCAGCCCTCCCTGGAAGAGCAGGATGCTGCCCCTGCACTGGGTTGGTCCTGCATCCGTGGGGGTTATGTGTTTCCAGTGCCACACTGGGGGCTCTGCAGGGGCTCTGCACCTCAGCAACCTGCTCAGGGTGTGGCCTGGGACTGGGGTGAGCAGCAGTGGGATGGCTGGGGGGGCCAGCAAACAGCACTTGGAGACCAGGCAGTAGCACAACCCCAGTCCTCCCCAGCCCAGGCAGGGGGTGGGCACAAAGACTTATGGGAGTGGGGCTGAGGGGTCCAGCCTTGTCTCAGGTGGGGTCTGGTACCCACTAGCATATTCTCCTGGGGGCCACCAATTCTCTGCTCCCTCTCTTTAGGTGACCTCGATTATTTTGGTGCTCAGGGTGCCCCTGTCCTCCCCTTCTCCCAGTTCCCCCATCCCTACCTGTCCTGAGAGGCTTCCCAGGGCCTCAGGGGTGGTGGCAGAAAGGCTGTGCTGTCCCAGGGGGCTGTGGCAGTCCTGTGGGGAGCATCGGGGGGCTGAGCAGCCAGCAGCTCCCCAGCCAGGGCCCTGTGGCTGCCGGTGGCCGTGGTAGTGGGCAGGGGCTCACCTTTCAGGGACAGGTGCTATTGGATCTGCTGCAGGGAAGCGAAGCCTGAGAGATTGGGTTACAAGCACCCGGGCAACAAGGACCTGTGAAATCTAAGCCCAGACGTGGTCATTAACCATCAGCTTCTGCCTCACTAACAGAAGGAACCGTCCCTGCAGGGCCAAGGAGCTCCGGGCTTCACCGTGGGCAGAGTGCTCAGACATCACCTGCACTGAGCGGCAGCACCAGAGCCTTTGGGCCACCCTGAGAGCCCAGAGCGTTCGGGCAGACATTGCCAGCGGAGACCCCGCCGTGCTGCAGCTCACACATCCCAGGTGCTCCAGGCTGTGGGGACGGCAGCGGGAGGGCACAGTGGGGTGGCAGGGCTGGCACTGAGGCAGGGACATCAGGGCTCTGGCCTGGCCAGGGCTGGCAGTGCCCACATGTGGGGTGACGCTCCCAGCTGGAGCCTGGGGGTGATGTGTGTGTGACCTGTGACCTGTCCCTGCCCCTCCCTGGGGGCAGCAGGCTCTGGCCTTGGGGCCGGGTCACTAATGCCCAGCATCAGGCTGGGGAGACACCACAGAGACACCTGCAAGGTTCATGGCAGTGCATGGCCCAGGGGAGGTGACAGCGCTGGGGAGGGGCCACTCTGTCCCCGCGGCTGCCCTTGGTCCGGCAGCAGTGTCCCAGCCTCGGCAGGGAGGTGCTGCAGATTGAAGAGGGGACTGTGGCAGGGGGACAGATCCTGGACTCAGGATCATGGAGAAGAAAAGCCCATGGTGGGGGCAGGACAGAAGTGCCAGGACACCCAGCAGCATTGCTGCGAGGAAGCAGGAGAGGGCAGCAGCTCCCGCAGCAGGGCAGGCGGGGATTCGAGCCGTGCCTCCTCTCCAGCAGCCCGGTCATGTTTCCAGCACTCCACAGAGAAAGAATTGGGGGTTTTGGAAATGGAGACCCCCACGGGCTCTGCAAAAAGGCTTTTCCCTGACACTGGTGCCTGGGAGAGGGGAAGCAGCAGCAGCAGCACAGCACCTCTAGAGCATGTATTCTGACCCAGGTTTCTGATCCATCCCTGCCACAGCATTCTCTGGGCAGTGCACGTGGGCTTTGTGTGCCTATGGGTCTCCAGGCACGGGGGTGGTGCCCCATGGCAGGGTTTTGCCCTCTCCTTGCCAGGCTGGTGGCCAGCACAGGACAGTGGGGCTGGTTAGGGACAAGGCTGTCCCAGGGACATCGGTCTTGGCCAAACCCATTGGCCCAGGTGGGGCACAGGCCGTGTACCCTGGGTGGATCAGGATCTAGCTGTGTGGGATTCCAGCTGTGCCTTGGCATCCCAGGGTGCCACCGTGCCTGCCTGTGCTGGGGTGCAGCCTTGGGTGCCGGCAGCCAGGGCAGAGCTGGCTCCTGACGGGCACAGTGTGCCCAGGGCTGCAGGCAGCTGGGGCTGGGGCTGTTCCCAAGCTGCCGAGCTGTTCCTCTTCCACTGGCACACAGTGACAGGAGCAGTGCAGTCCCACAGGGCCATAGGGAGCTCTGCCAAAACACTTCTGTGGGTGGGAGGGGTTGGGCTGGTCCCAGTGCCTCGCTTGGGGGTCCCCTGGCACGTTAGACGGACTGACCCTTCTGCCTGCCCTCCTCCCGCTCCAGCCCCGCCTGTCCCCTGCCCATCAACCTTAATGTCCCCTCCCTGATGCCAGCAGAGCTCTGTCCCATCCAGGGGCTGTGCCCAGCTGCCCTTGGCCACTTCTGCCATTACTGGGCACCCCAGCTTAGCACAGGCAGGGCTCAGCGGGAGCCCTCGGTGACGGTGGCTGTGCATCTGCCAAAACCCCACTGCATCCAGGACAGGCAATCACAGAGTCCTTAAGGCTGGAAAATATCTTTTAAATCATCACATCAAACTGTCAACCAGTACCACCACCACCACATTCACCATTAAACCACATCCCCAAGTGCCACATCCACACATTTTTGAACTATTCCAGGGCTAGTGACACCACCATGGCCGTGGGCAGCCTATGCTAGGGCTTTACAACCCTTTCAGTCAATATTTTTTTCTCTGATATCAGCCCAAACTTCTCCTGGACAACTTGGGCTCCTCTTATCCAGTCACTTGTTACTTGGCAAAAGAGACCACCTTCCCCCCACTGCAACCTCCTCTCAGGGAGTTGTGCAGAGCGATAAGATCTCGCCTCAGGGGAGACAGATCTGCAATCAGCAGCGACACACATGGGAAGGAAACGTGTTTTCCTGTTCCCAGGACTTATCCGCGGGCCTGCAGGGACCTTTGGCACCGCGGGGTGGGGAGTGGCACCCTCAGGGAGAGCAAAGGTCTGATCGGGATGAGCCAGAGCCCTGCGCCACCACCCACGCTCCAGAGGCAGGGGATGGCGTCACCCAGCACAACCCTCTGCACCCCTGGGCACCTTGGCAGGATGAACACACCCGGAGAGCACCCAAGGGACCCTGCATGCTGTTGGCCGGCTCATCAGAGCCCTGCCGAGCTCCGGGGCCACAGCCTGCACTCTGCCCCGCTCAGCGCCCCTTTGCAGCTCCAGTTTAATCATTGTCCGGGGCTCTGGCAGCTGTGCCGTGTTTGCCTTCGCCCCGGGCTCGGGCAGAGCCAAGGGCAGCGGGTGCTGTGCCTTGCCGTGCCCTGCCCGAGCCCCCGGCTCTGCTCACCCTGAGCTCTGCCGAGGCACCGCACGGCCCTGGGGGGACAGTGGGAACAGTTTTCTGTCCCCAAAGGCCCGCGTGTCCTGCCGAGCCCCGGGACACGGGGCAGCCCCGCCCTGCGGGCTCCACCGGTGACGTGTCCCCTGCCCGGCCACACTGCGGGGGCTCTGCCACAGGGGAGGGCCGGCGGCCGCGACACCAGAGCAAACAAGAGGTGGATCTGCCCGTCCCCAGTGCCGTCACCGGGCAGGGTGAACAAGGGAGCTCCTTGTGCAGGGCTGTGTCCCTGCCAGCCTCCCCCCGCCCAGCCAGCAACGTGGGACACGGGCCAGGCAGGGCAGCCAGGACGGGAGGGACAAACTGCTGGGGCCAAACCTCTGCCAAGACACTGGCACCCCAGCCCAGAATGTCCCGGGGCTGGGAACTCGAGAGTGATGGGATCCAGGTGCTGGTAGGCTCCTGGTGGGCTCCCAGCAATGGTGGGCCCTCAGGGTTGGGAGGCTTCCAGTCCCGCTGGGATCTCAGTTCGGTGGCATTCAAGCAAAGCTGAGCACCCAGTGCTTGTGGGGTCTCAGTGCACGTGGGCTCCAAGCCGTGACGAGTTCCCAGCCGTGGACCCCCAGGGGTCAGCCAGGCAGTGCCCCAGAGCCCACCCAGCTGGCCCAGCCAGGAGCTTCCCTTGCCCAGGCCCTTCCTCAGCCTCTCCAAAAGACTCAGTCTTTCCAGACACAGCTCAGCAGGGCTGGGCTAAGCACCCACCAGTGTACCCAGACAGGCAGGTGCAGCCTGTACCGGGAACGCCTGGGCACTGCTGGAGCCGGGCTGGCACTGCTGGACCCAGGCTGGCACTGCTGGAGCTGGGCTGGCACTGCTGGACCCAGGCTGGCACTGTTGGAGCCGGGATGGCACTGTTGGAGCTGGGCTGGCACTGCTGGAGCCAGGATGGCACTGCTGGACCCAGGATGGCACTGCTGGAGCCAGGCTGGCACTGCTGGAGCCAGGCTGGCACTGCTGGAGCTGGGCTGGCACTGCTGGAGCCAGGATGGCACTGTTGGAGCCAGGATGGCACTGTTGGAGCCAGGATGGCACTGCTGGAGCCAGGATGGCACTGCTGGACCCAGGCTGGCACTGCTGGAGCTGGGCTGGCACTGCTGGAGCCGGGATGGCACTGCTGGACCCAGGCTGGCACTGCTGGAGCTGGGCTGGCACTGCTGGAGCCGGGATGGCACTGCTGGAGCTGGGCTGGCACTGCTGGAGCCGGGATGGCACTGCTGGAGCCGGGCTGGCACTGCTGGAGCTGGGCTGGCACTGCTGGAGCCGGGATGGCACTGCTGGACCCAGGATGGCACTGCTGGAACTGGGACTAGGCACGCTGGAGCCGGGATGCACTGCTGGACGCCACGGCGCTCGCCTGCTGGAGCTGGGCGGCACCAACGCTGGAGCCGGGACCCGGCTGCACTTCCGAGCTGCAGGGCTGAAGCGTTGCGCACTAGTGCCAGGACCTCAGCGAGGATTGCCACTGCGCTGGAGACTAGGTGCGCACAGCCTGGGCTCGGAGCCGGCCGGGGCTGGCACCGCAAAGTTTGGACCGTTGGACTGCGCCAGGCTGGCACTGCGGAGCTACTGCAAGTGCCTCGGCCACTATTCGCTTCCGAGCAAGCCGAACGCGGGTCCTGGTCGGCTGTGCTGGAATCAGGCGGGATGCAACGGCAGTGCCCCGAGCGCTGGACTGGGGGCCCAGGACGTGGCAAGCCTAAGTGCCGGTTCTGGCCGAACAGCTCGGTGCCAGCAGTGCCATCCACAGTTGGCCCCAACTGTACGCCACCGAGCTGCTCTCGAGACAGCTGGGGCCAGCCCACTGGCGCCCACTCAGCAGGCCATCGCTGGAGGGCGGTCCCCGGGGCCCGCCTTTGGGCGCACTCCGCGCGCACAGCGCCACCGCGCCCCACAAAGCCCGCGTCCCATGGGATGGGGCAAAAAAACAAAAGCTGCCAGACAGATGCAACTGCGTTGAGCAGGGCAGATGCGCACCGACTGCTGTTCTCCAACAGCAAAAGCAGTGGGCCAGTTCGGACGGCTGCCCCTTCACATCACGCCGACGCACGGGATGCAGAGCGGCCCCACAGGCTGCGACTCCCACTGGACGAAGCGCCGGCGAAGCCTCCTCGAGCAGTTGTGTGTGGGAGTTGGCAAACTGTGCCGCTCAGGGGTGGGTGTGGGGTGCAAGGGGAGCCTGGGGCTATGGGTTGTTTTGTGGGAGAGGCAGTTCCAGCAGCATAAAGCTTCGGCAGTGCCATCCCGCGGCTGCCCTATCCAACTAGGTGGGGGGCAATAGCCTGAGATGGATGGCCGGACGGCAGTACGTATCTGGCGGATTATGCAGCGGATGTGTGATGGATCGCGTGGCAACTCATTGCTCGATCAAAAAGGAACTCAACCAAACGCGTGCCAGGCGCTCGGAATTAGCGCCGGGCTGTACCTAGATTAGGGGTCAGTATGCCCAAATTATGTGTCAAAAGCCATTATCAGATCGACGGCTCGGGGGCTAACGCCCCCAGTACAAAGTGAGGCCCACCGGATCACATGTGGGGCAACTGCTGGTTGAGTTCAGAATGATACGCAGGTGGACGTGCAGGGGTGTGTAAGTGAGACGAAAGATAAAGTTTTTTAGAGAAGAAAAAGGAAGATGCGAGCGACGTAGTGACAGGACTGGGAGTCCGCCGGCGGCGTCTCTTGGCCAGGCAGAGATGGTCACGTGGCGCCCGAGCCTGGACGAAACGCGCCAGTGGCGCATGCAACTCTGCTGCGTCAGACGACAATCGAGGCTGGCACTTAGGCGGGATAAGTGTTGGTCCGGACCAGCCCAGCTCGTCGTAGAGTAAAATATACCAGATGCCGCACAGGTGGCGTGGATCCAGCGCAGGTGACTGCGAAACTCCGCTCTGGACACGCCCAAGCTCGACATCTGCTGCGACACCCACAGGGCCTGGCACCTGCTGAGGCTGGCGCTCGCAGCCAACTGGCTAGGAGCGCCAGGCGGCAGGGCGTGGAGCCGGGATGGCACTGCTGGAGCCAGGATGGCACTGCTGGAGCCGGGATGGCACTGCTGGAGTCAGGCTGCCAGCAGGACACCAGGCAGCAGGCAGCCACAGAGCCCAGCAAGAGCTGCTGCTGCCAGAGTCAGCAGGGCAACAGTTAAGCCTGGCTTGGAGACTTTAGCACTGCCCTTACACATCCCACCAGGAAAAGCAAGAAGCAGCCTGGAAATCCCAGAAAAGTCAGGGTGGAGGGAAGAGGCACACCTTGGCAGGGGAGGAGATGGCTGTAATTTTATTTGCAGCACCCTGAAGTCATCTGCTAACACAGTCACTCTTGCCGAGGCCCTCCTCCCGCAGAGCAGGCAGCTCTGCAGCAGCCACAGAGCAGCTGCCACCTGGCAGAGTGGCTGTCCTCAGGCTGCCAGAACCAGGGAGGGCGGCCAGAACCAGGGAAGGACAACAACTCCTCGGCGGGACATCAGCACAGCAGCGGGCTTGTTCCAGGTCGATGGCAGCAGCCCCAGCTGAACGCCCAGCCTGGAGCTGCCCCAGAGCCTGGGAAGAGACAGCAGGCTCCTCTCGCCTTCCTCCCAGCCAAGGGAGCTGCAAAAGGTGAATGCTGGGGCTCTGCAGCCCAGCAAGCTGCCCCAGTGGTACCCCAGTGCTAGAGCCGGGCCAGCCCTCCACACTGGGCCTGTCTCCGGGGTGCAGATGGAGTGAGAGGTTGTGCCCAGTACCCCACAAGCCTGGCAGGAGGAACAGAATGGCACTGGGGGTTTCCTGGCACCAGATGTTAATGCCCATATCCAAGCTGTGCCGTCCTTCAGGTGCTTCCTGGAGCACAGCCCAGCACTCTGCCATGCTTTGCCTGTCTGTATTTCCTGTGTCCTTCCCTCTGTCCATGGGCAGCGTGGTGAGGAGGAGCAGGTCCCAGCTGAGCTTGGTGCAGGGTGCTGCAGCATCCCCATGATGCCGTGGGAGGGCAGATGGCTCCGTTCTGGGGAGGTGGGTCCCCATCCCAGCTGGAGGCTCGTCCCTGGCTCTTCTCCACTGTTCCAAGACAGTGACAATGACAGTCCTCCTCTGCCATACATCCAGGGCTGCCTTCATCCCAGCCTGCCCACTGGCAGGTGGACACTGCCTGCACCTTCCAAGGGTGGATGTTTCCCAGCACAGGGACACTGGCAGGGGCAGGGTACAGGGCTGCAGACTCACAGTGCTGTCCTGGCTCCAGTGCAGGCACTTCTCAGTGACATCTATGCTGGTACACATCATCCTCAGTGCTCCAGGGCTCCAGGGCCCCATGTCCCACCTGGCAGGTGCCCATCATCAGCACATCAGGCTCCAGAATTCACAGGTCAGAGTCCAGCCAGGGCCAGCTCCCAGCTGCCAGCTCTGCTGGGTGCCAGGGCAGCTCCTCAGGGTGCCCAGGCCAGCAGCCACATCGCTGTGGGGTCACCTGGCCCCAGCCCATGGTCAGCACATCCCGTGGGTGCAGGGAGGGCCCCTAGGAGATGACACAGCAGCACTTTGGGCAGCAGGAGCAGCACCTGCAGCAGCCACACCGCCTGCCAGTCCCCTGCTCCTGGCCCTTGGGGGGCTTGTCCAGGGTCACCGTGTAGAAGGAGGCGGATGAATCTCCATTGGGCACCCTCAGACTGGCATAGGGGTTGTAGGGACGGGACCAGGACCTGTCCGTGGAAATGGTTGGGCTGTTCCAGCCGTTAGCAAGGTCAGTCTGCTCCTCTGTGCCATAGGTGGGCACGGCTGCAGAGTTGGCGATGATGGTGGGCTCATCTCTCAGGTAGCGAGTGATGAAGCTTTGCTGGAACTGTTCCCGTGGGATGTTGACACTGGCGTAGGGGTTCTCCACGGTGATCCCACGATCCATCTCCCTGCCCCTTCCAGCACACGAGGCCTGTCTGGCATTGCCCACCTCCTGCGGGACAGAGACCCCCCTCAACCGGGGGTGGGGGGAGTGTCAGTGCTCCGGCGATGTTCTCATGGAAGGGGAGGGGAATGGAAGGGACAGGGGAGGGGGAGGGGAGGGGAGGGGAAGGAGAAGGGGAAGGGGAAGAGGAAGTGGGAAGGGAAGGTCGCAGCAGGAAGGGAAGGGGGACAGAGGAAAAGGAGAAGGCAGTGAGCGGGGAGGGGGAAAGGCGAAACGGATCCCACTGGCAGACCACCACTGGAATAGAGCGTGAACAGCGAGATAGAAATGCTAGCTCCCACCCCACCCCCCGACAGCCTCAAGGGACCCCGACATGGTACACGTGGACTCCCCACCCCCGAGCCAGGAGGGGAGGCAGGAGTGGGGGTGCAGGGGGTGAGCAGGGCACTGGGGGACCGGAGGGGTTCCGGGGGAGACATGGAGCAGATAGGGCAGTGCGGAGGGGTAGGAGTTTCTCGGGGGACACAGGCTCAGAGCTGGAGGGAAGGAAGTGGGGAAGCA
>VKON01002933.1:64475-93494 GCA_009741485.1 Malurus cyaneus samueli | reverse complement strand
GCAGGTGCAGGGAGGGCGGTCCGGTGAACCTGGATAAATTCGGCCCCAGAGCACGCGGGAGGGTGTCCTCCCTCTCCGCCCTCGGGTGGTCTTTCTAAGGGCGTTTCCGTACGACCTTCAAACGCCGCGCATGCGGCCGCAGCCCCTCCCCAGCGGGCCCCACCGTTGCCGGCCACGCCGCCGGGTTCGCGGGCGAGGGACGGGGACAACCCCCGGGAGAGGCAGCCCCAGCCTGACCGGGGTCGGTGCTCTGTGGGAATGGTCCGAGGGGTCTTCGGATATATGGCGGTTCCTAAATCGCGGGGTCGTGAGCAGGGAGGTTCCTCCGCACTTTCATATTTTTTTTCTATGTTTTTTTTGTTGTTTTTTCCCCTCCGTTCCCGCACCCCCAGCCCCCGATGGGGCGGAGCGGGGGGATGGGGGCAGACGCAGCCCGGGCTGGTCCCGTTCCGTGGGGCCGGAGCAGGAGGGGCTGGAAGCGTCCTCGTGGCACTTCCAAAACTGCGGCTCCGCCTGAGAGAGCGTCCCTGGGAGCCGGGGGTCGGTGGGGACCCTCCCTCCCTGCCCGGCCGCTGCCCCGAGCCGGGCCCTTCCCGGGTTTGGGGCGCTGGGTTTGGGGGATTCTCTCCGGGAAGGATCCTCCTGCAGCCAGGAGATGCTTTTGCCTCCCTCCGGGAGCGCTGGAAGAGCGCGGTGGGGAGGAAGGCTGCCTCATCCTCCTCCTCCTCCCGCTGCTCTCTTGAAGATAGAAAGAAGCCCCAGGGCCCGGCTGCTGCTCTCAGTAACCCCGAGGTCACCCCGCTCCTGCCGGGCTCTGTTTCGGGGCTGGCTCAGGGCGCTCTCCCGGCTTCCCCAGCTGTGGAAGAGGGACACAGCTCCAGAGCTCTGGGGGAACAGGGGACACTCCCCGATGGCTCGGGTGAATCTGCCCGGCCGCTGGATCCGAGGGCGCTGCATTCAGCCCGATATTCCCTTCGCTGTGGATCCGGGAATTCCGTGCTCCTCGGGCTGCTCCCTCCACCCCTGGAGGGATCCTGGGCTCAGCTCTGCGGGTGCTCGTCCTGTCCAGAGGTGCTTTTCCCCTTTCCCTTTTGGGGAATTGGCGTTACTGGCTGAGGGTGTTGGCGGTTCCTGAGGGTGCTCAGGAGAGGCTGTGGGGTGGTTCAGGGCCCGGCCGGGAGCTGCTGGGGACGCTCCTCAGGGCTGGAGGAGGCTGTGCCTCCCGCCCCGATGGGATCAAGGCCTCTCCTCTGCTTCTCTTCCCTGAACCTTTGAAATCCTTGGTTCTCCTTGGGCAAACCCAGCTCTGCCCGGATCACCGGGACGGGAACGGTGCCTTGGCACAGCTCTGGCACATCCCTGGCCATGGGATGGGGCTGGATTCGGGGATCCCCATCCCTCCAGTGCGGCTGTGGCGGAACCGGCAGCACAGAGCCACTGCCGACTGGAGCAGCACCCGGAGGGGCCGGGATGAGCAGCTCCAGCCCCCCTGGCCCGGACCCCGAGGGCTCCCTGGGCCGAGTCCCCGTCCCTGCCCCGGGGCAGCGCAGGGGGACGGGGACAGGGCCCTGGCGTGGCGGTGACAGCTCCGCCGGGATCCGCTGCTTCCCTTTGATCCCTTTGATGTCCGGCTGCCCCCGACCCCGTTCCGCCTTCGGGGAGCTGCGATGGATCCCCTCGGGATCGGTCCCTTTAACCCTTTGTGCGCCTCCCCGGGAGCTCTGAGGGCCGGGAGTGCCTCTCCCGGCACAGATGAATTCCCGCAGTGCCGCGGGCAGGTTTGGGGTGGGCTGTGCCCCATCCCGGGTCCTGGCTCGCCCCATTCCCGTCCCATCCCTTTGGAGCTGGGTGCGGACAGACACCGAGGGACACCCCGGCTCCTGCGCAGCCATTCCCGCGGCGGGGATGAGCTCAGCCCCAGTCGGGCACCCGGGGTTCCCAGAACAGGCTCCTTCTGTGTGCCGGGAACGCTGGCGGCCGCTGCCCAGCCCAGACCACACACAGGCCGGGCATCGCTGCTTCCTCCTCCTCTTCCTCCTCCTCCGGGCAGCAGAACGGGACGCTGGCAGCCGAGTGGCATCCGGGGGCTCTTGGGGACAAATGGGAGAGGGGGCAGGCCAGGCTGCTCTGCTCAGGATAATGAATGGGGTCGATGAGCTTTAATCAGCCTGTGGGTCGTGCCGGGGATGGGTGCGGCCAGCCCCGAGTGCCACCCTCGCTCCAGGGTCCCCAAGGTGCGGGGTCAGGGTGCTCCGTGGTGGCCCCGGCTGCTGTCGGAGCCCAGCTTAGGGATCAACTCATCACCTTAATTACTGGGAGCGTTGATTGGCCCTGACCTTTCACAGCTCCCGGGCCCTGGCGCGGCTCTGGGGCCGCCCACGGTCCGGTTCCCGGTCTGATAAAGGGGAGATGCCCTGGCTTTGGTCCCGGAGCGGCTCTGGTCGGCCCGGTTCCCAGTCGGATATCGGGGACATGCCCCGCGTTTGGTCCCGGAGCGGCTCTGGTCGGCCCGGTTCCCATCGGTATCGGGAATCCCGCGGTTTGGTCCCGGAGCGCGATTCCGAGGCAGGGTCACTGGGGAAGGGCATCCCCCGCTCCCCGAATCCCTGCAGATCCTCCTCGGCTCAGTCCTGAGGGATAACGGGGGGCACAGAGGGGCTCTGCACAGGTTTGGGGTGAAGGAGACATTGGGGGTTCAGCACCCCAGAGCTTCGGGTCCCCCCAGGGCTGGGCGTTCACAGACTCCCTCATTTCCCTGATGTTTTCCCGTGGTGTTTTGGCATCTCCCCGGTTTCCACCAGCCCGGCACTGGGGTCATGGGGTGGTCTTTGCTGAGCTTTGGGGTGCTCTGGGCTTTGGGATAAGGAGTTTATAGGGTTCAGCCCGGCTCCCAGGGGTGGATTGGAACTCCCTGGTGTGAAATGGGGTGAACCCGGGGTTCATCCCAGCCCCGTTTGTGGGGCCAGCCCAGCTGTCCCCATCCAGCCTTGCTCAACCTCAGCTCCCTTCTCTTTCATAGGAAAAAAACCTCAACTAAAAACCCAAATAAATAAAGGAGAGAGTGCCTTGTCTTCCCAAGGGGCTCAGGGTCCTCTGGGCACTGCCACCTCCCAGCCCGGCCTGTGTGTGGCGTGGGATCGGTGGGAGGGAGGTTCCCGGTGTCCCCAAGGCTCCCGTTCCCTCGGGGGACGCGCGGCAGCCCCGGAGACCAGAGCGGGGCCCGGGGAATGCCGGTGCCGGGACGTGAGCCGGGTACCAAACCCGACCGGGCCGGGGCAGCGAGCGCTGCGGGGCGCTGGGAACAGGCAACCGCTCCCGTCCCGAGCCTGCAGAGGCTTTCACACAGCTCCGGGCAGTTCTGTCCCCGTGTCCCCGTCCCACCCGGCTCCCGGTGCGGTTTGGCCGCTGTTCTGCTCCTGGAATCAGCAGCCCGGTGCTCCCGGTGCTTGGGAGATAGGCAGCGGGATTTTGGGGCAGGAATTCCCTCCGAATGCCGTTTGGTCTCTCCTGGGAGCAGCAGGGAGGTGCCTTTGTGGGGTCCCTGCACCTTCCAGCATCCCCCGGGACCGTCCTCCCTCCTCATCCTCCTCACCCGGCCAAGCTCCTCTGAGTGCTGGGGAGGATTCTCTTCCCGAGCAGGGGAAGCCCCGAGCCCCGGGCGGGCAGGGAGGGGCCCTTTGGGGTCTCCCTTTTGGGGTCATCTCGGCCCGGGAAGCGGCTACTGATCCCTGCCTGGGCCTGGAGCCACCACACGCTGTGGAGGGAGGAGCGGAGCCCCAGCATTTCCACCCGTGTTTTGTGCCATTCCCAGCCTTTCCCCGTGTATTTTCTGCCATTCCCAACATTTCTCCATGTATTTTCTGCCATTCCCAGCTTTCCCATCTGTGTTTTCTGCCATTCCCAGCTTTACCCCTGTATTTCCTGCCATTCCCAGCTTTTCTCTCGTGTTTTCTGCCATTCCCAGCATGTCCCACCCGTGTTTTGTGCGATTCCCAGATTTTCCCCTGTATTTTCTGTCATTCTCAGCTTTCCCATCCATGTTCTGTGCCATTCCCAGCTTTCTCCTCATGCTTTGTGCTGTTCTCCCCATGTTTTAGGAAATATTTGCCACGGGCAGTGTCCAGGGGTCCGTCCCTGCCCATCGCATCCGGGGCGAGGGGAGGTGGAGCAGGGACTTTTCTGTGGCCCCTCCTGGCTCTGCCTCCGTTAATTTATGGGACATTTCAGCCGAGATCCTCCCGCAGAGCTCTGGAGCGTCTCGGTGACCTCGGGAGCAGCTCCAGCGCCAGGCGGGACGGGAGCTGCGGGAATCCCGGCGGGGAGGGAAGGACGCGGCCGGCTCCGGGCACGGGCGGCTCCTGGGGCTGCAGCACCTGCCCTCCCCCACCCAAAACCCGCGTTTTGGGGCCTCCCCGTGGTCGGGAAGGGTTGGGATCGGACACGGCATTCCCTGGGATGCTCCTGCTGGCTGCAGGAAGGCGAAAGCGTTTTTAGAGCTGGTTCTTCCAAGGTTTTTGTTAAAATTGACTCCTGGTGCTGGTTTGAGGCAGAGTCGAACCCCAGGGTGGGGACAGCACCAGATTTGGGGAGCACCCAAACCTCCCATCCCCTTCCCCACCTCAGCATCCCAGGGCAGGGGATCCCAGGTCTCTCCAGGCTGGACTGGGGCAGACTGGGATGGATGGAACAAACTGGGATGGACAGGATGGTCTGGGATGGACTGGTCGGACTGCGATGGATGGGAGGACTGGGGAGGATGGGACAAACTGGGATGGACGGGACAGACTGGGCCGACTGGGATGGATGCAGAGGGATGGATTGGGATGGACTGGGACGGACTGGGATGCGTGGGATGAAGGATGGTATGGACTGGGATGGATGGGATGGACGGGACAGACACGGACCAGGTTGGACTGGGATGGACGGGACAGACTGGGACTGAGTGGAGATGCTGGCATGACCTTGGTGTGGATGGACTGGGATGGACTGGGACGTTCCCTGTGCCCCGGCCACGCCGCAGGACGGGGGCTGGGTGTGTTTACATCGCCGCGGCCTCTCCCTCCCTCAGCACGGCTTGGCCACGGCTCAAACTCTTTCTTGGAGACAAAAATAACAGCAGCAGCCTCCGGGCTGCTGCCTCGGCCCCGGCTGGCGGAGGAACCGGGATTGTTTTAGGAAAAAAGGGGGAAAACCTCGATGTGGGGGAGCCCGGGCACGAATCCCGCTGGATGCAGCCCCAGAGTGGGACCCGGAGTGGGGAGGAGGAGGCTGGAACCAGGGAAAAGCCGGGAGAAGCCTCGTCTCCCGGGCAGCACCGAGCACAACTTGTTGGCAAACAGTTTGTTCGCCAAAAAATGCGGTTTTCTGGAGGAGGAGGAGGGGAACGGAGCCGGCTCAGGAGCTGCTGAGGGAAGGGGGGGTCCTCGAGGGCGTTGGAAGCGATGCTCAGGCAGCAAATGTCAAAAATCCGACGCAGGGCCGCGTTTTGGGGGAAAGGAGTGGGAGTTTGGGGCCGAACCGGGCACTTAAAAAGAAAAACCCGATTTATTTCTGTTTTTTGCAAGTTAAGCTGAAGGGGAACAGAAAGCCGCTGTGTTCCAGTCCCTCCCCGAGAGGTTTTCCCTGTGGGGGCAGCACAGGGAGCATGCAGGGAGCTTTGCTTCCCCAAACTTGATCTTAATCCGTCATTCCCAGCTTTTTAAAGGCAAATTTGGCCTCCTCGCAACTTTTCCAGGCGCTGGGGGTGGCTGTTGTGTCCCTGGGGAACCTCTCCATGCACCCCATAAACATCAGCCAGAAAAAGCGGGTATATTGCGATTTCCCCCTCATTTTGGAGTTTTTTGGGGAATCATCCAACTTCTCCTTTACCCTGTCTCTCGGGCTCCCGGTGTCAGGATTTGGGGGGATCCCCGAATCCTGCCGGGGTCGGGCTTGGGGCAGCTCCTGGTGGGGCTGGGCTGCTCCAAAGCGCTGGCTCCGTCCCAGGGGAAGATCCCGGAGGGGTTCGCTGCTGGAACGGGGGGATTTGGGGCGTGGATCCCCCGGAGAGGTCCCCGATTTTGGCGAGGCCGTGGCCGTGTCCCCGTGACTTTTGGGCGCTTTGGTGTCACCACTGCCTTTGTCACCTCCGCCCTCCTCCACGAAAAATCCGAGGTTTAATGATCCCGATTTCCTCCCCAGCCCCTGAGGCCTGGCCAGGCCGCTGATGAGCACTAATTAAGCTCTAATTAGCCCCCAGTGGCTTCAGGTCGGTGCCCTCTGTGTCACCTCTGTCACAGGATCATGGCGAACACCCCGTGCAGACTTGGGGGGTCTCGGCCTTGATTACCCCGGCGCTAATTACCCCGATGCTGATTACCGCGGCGTTAATTGGGGACTGGACTGATGGGGCTATGGGGGCCTGGGCATCCATCAGGGACTCCAGGGCAGGGAACTGGGGTGAAATGGGGTCCTGGGCAGGGTTTATTGTTTTTGGGGTCGCTGTGAGGTGGGAATTGCATCCCGCTGGGGTACCCAGGTCCCAAAATGCCAGATCCGCGGAATTCCTTGGGTTTGATTTCCCCGGAGCTGGGAGGAGCCGTTTGCTTCCCATTTACCAGTAATTAACTGGTTTGGGTGGGAACTGGGATGGGTACCCTGGATCCGGGATCCCCCTGTGATCCTGGATTTGGGATCCCCCTGTGATCCTAGATTGGGATGGGTGCCCTGGATTTGGGATCCCCTCCAGCCCTGGATCTGGGATCTCCCTGTGATCCCACATCCCCGGGGTGAGGCTGAGGGTCTGTTTGGGGTCACCCTGGATGCAGGAAGGTCCCAGGAATCGGAACGTGGGGATTTTCCCGCTGATTTCCCTTCTGATCCCGTTCCAACCTTCCCGATCGCCCTGGCCGGCTCCAGGCCAGGCTGTGCCGCTGGAACCCCAGGATTGAAGGATTCCCGATCCCATCCCGGGCAGCTGCGGGTGCTGCTGGTGCTGCCGGGGGTTCCAGGGGGAAAAGGGGAGTGGGATCGGGATCAGACTCAGCTCCCAGCCCCGCCTGCACCTCTGGATCAGGAAGCGGCTGCTGCCCCGGGGCCGCCCCATCCCACTCCCCGCTCATCCCCTCCCGCCAGCCGGACATTTCCTGATGGGCCGGGTTAAAGCAGGACGTGAGGAGCCGGCAGGACACCGAGGATCCGGAAAAAGGGACCTTCCCATCCCTCCTGCTCCATTTGGATGCTCCCAGTACCGGGGCGAATTCCCCATTCCCTGGAAAACAGTTCTGGAGAAATTCTGGGGTTTTGTGCAGGAGCAGCAGAGCAGCAGCTGGTCTGTCCCTGAGCCTGTCAGCCTGACCCTCTCAGCTCTGGGTTCGGCCTTAAAACCCAAAAACTGCCCCCCAGTCCTCGGGTGGATTCCCACACATTCCTCCCACTGTGGCGCAGGGCCCGGAGGGATCGGGGCTGATCCAGGGGGATCGGGATTGATCCGGGGGGATCGGGGCTGATCCAGGGGATGGCGGGATTGATCCGGGGGATCGGGGCTGATCCAGAGGGACGGGATTGATCCGGGGGGATCGGGGCTGATCCAGGAGGGATCGGATGATCCGGGGGATGGCTGATCCGAGGGATGGGAGATCGGGTGGGCTGATCCAGGAGGGATCGGGATTGATCCGGGGACGGGGCTGATCCGGGTGGGACCGGGGCTGATCCAGGAGGGATTTGGGATCGAGGCTGATCAGAGGGGACCGGGTCTGACTCAGGAGGGATCGAGGCTGATCCAGGGGGGCGGGGCTGATCCAGGGGGATCGGGGAGCGGGGCTGACTCAGGAAGGATCGAGGCTGACTCAGGAGGATCGGGGCTTCCAGGGGGGGCCGGGCTGATCCGGAGGCGGGATGTCACCCCAAAAGCCCGTCCCCGCTGCAGGAGGGCCGCGAGTCCCGGCTCCGTGCGGTTCCAGCTGCTCCCGGCCTCGCAGCCGGAGTTTGCCTGCAGCTATAAATACCTCGGAGCGCAGCCGAGCCCCCGAAGGGTTTGGGCTCTATATTTAGGTTTCTGCGGCACAAAGCCATATTGCACGGGGGCTGGGCAGTGGGATCTCCTTCTAGGAACGGGGGGAGCAGAGGACAGCAGGGGAGGGGGGCGATGGAGCCTTTCCGTGGGGAATCGGGGCTGGATCCTCTCCCCGCGGCCGCCGCCCCACCCCGGGGTGCTCCGGCCGCTCCCATCCCGGTCCCTCCACCCCCAAAGCCCAGCAGAGGCTGCTGCCTGAGTGTGGAGGGAAAGGGCATCAAACATTTATGTGCCTCGAGAATCGTCAAGGCAAGGCCCGGCTCTGTTCAAACAGCAGCAGCGATTAGAGGGGGAACAAACAAAAAAAGCAAATCTAAACCCCACATCCCCGGCTCGTGCGTTATCCCAGCCCTTCTCCCGGCGCTTTCTGTTCTCAGCTGGGGTCATGGCTGCAGGGTTGGGCTTCCCCAAGCTCTGAGCCCCCGCAAATCGCGCTGGAACTTGACCTCGCGCCTCTCCAAACACCCCCTGGCCTCAGCTTTGACTTAAATCAAGAGGGCAGCGAGAAGTTAATGGGGTTCCTTCTTCTTTCAGGCGTTGGCAGCGAGGCCAGATCAGGGTCGATGTTTTTAGCCCAGCTCCGTTTGCTCCTAATTAGGGAAACCCCAAACCTCAACTTTCCCAGTGCCTCAGTGGGATTTATCCTGTGGGGATGGGTCCTTCCCATAGCCATGGCAGGGATGGGGTGGGAGGTGAAGGAGAACAGCCAAACCTCGAGGAAATTTTGTTGCTGCTTTGTTTGACCCAGCATCTTCCAGAGGAGAAATCTGCCGTTTCCTCAGCGGGCAGCAGGGCACAAGGGTCATGCTCGCCTGCTCAAGCTTTGCGTTTCCCTGCATGAAAATCAGGGCTTTAGTGATTTCTCATTATTTCTTTCCCCTTGGCAAAGGTCGAAACCTGACTGAGGAGCAGAGCGAGCTCTGGGGTGAGGAGAAGGTTCAGGATCTGTTGTGGTTGTGGTCCAGGACCAGGCAGTGATCAAAGCTGTGCCAGACAAGCCCTGGCTCCCAAAAACTCGGGGCTAGGGAGAGCTTGTCCCGTGTGAAAAAGACGGGAAGAGAATGCCAGAGGGGAAATCCGGGGAGGAAGAGCAGGGCTGGGTGGAGGAGCTGGAGGGTGCTGGGGTGGCCGCCCAGGACATGGAGGACACGTTTGTCCTGGTCCGCTGGAGTGCAGGGGCGTGTTGTGCTGAGGAAGGGGAAGAGCTCATTCAGAGGAATGAAGGGGGATACTGTGTGGTTGGAAAATGAGGGGTCAGTTTGGTGTTTCAGGCTCCAGCAATCGCTTTGTTTGCTTTGGGAACGATGCTCCTTCCCAGCGGGATGCATCAGCACGCAAAACTTCCCTGCTGTGAGATCTGAATCTGGGGATGTTCTTCCCTCGGATCACATTGAGCAGGAAAAGCTTCCCCTGCGTGAAATCCAAATTTTGGATGTTCCTTCCATGGGATCACAATCAAGCCAGGAAAGCCTTCCCCTCTGTAGAATCCAAACTCTGGTGGTTTCCTTCACCACACGGGGCTGTGAGATCTCCATGGCCCATCTGGAAGCTTTCCCTGCTGGGTTCAGAGCTGAAGTGCTTCCACAAGCACCAGATGGATCCTGCACTGGTGAGCCTGACAAATTTGAGGAGAACCTGGTGGGTGGTGGATGTGGTCCCTGCAGGGAGAGGGTCTGGGACATCTCCCTGGAAGAACAGGCTGAGGACAGGGTGGGAGGAGCAGCTCTCCCACTGGTGGCTGCCCTGCTCTCCCATTCCCTGGCATGGAGTCTCCGCTCTCCTTTTCCTCTCTGCTGCTGGGGGCTGTGGTTGGGCAGAGTTGTGGGATTTGAGCTGGTGAGGCTGGAGGCCAGGCCAGGCTGGGTGGGGATTTTGGGGTTTGCCTGGGAGTGGTGGACCCATTCCCATGTGGAGAACGGGAACTTGTCCCTGTGTGGGGATCCTGGGATCTATTCCCATGTAGGGATTTGGAGAGCCATTCCCACATGGAAATGCTGATATTTGTCCCTGTGTGAGGATCTTGGGATCCTATGGAAGGATCCTGGTACCCAATCGTGGAAGGATGCGGTTCCTGTTCCCATATGGGGATGCTGCTGCCTGTCCCTGTGTGGGGATTTTGGGACCGTTTCCATATGGAATTCGGGGACCTTTTCCATATGGGGACCTGGTACCCCATCCTATGTGGATCCTGGTCCCATCTCCACATGTGGATCCTGGTACCCATCCCATATGGATCTTGGTACCCATCTCCATGGAAGGATCCTGGTACCCATTCCCGTCACTGGGATTCCTGGACATCATTCGCCACTGAAGAATCTCTGGCCATGTGACATTCTCACCATTGGGATACAGGTCCTGTCCCCTCCCCTCGGGGATTTTGCTGCACCTGCCCACCCTCAGCAGAGTGAGGTTTCTCCTCTTCCCTCCCCCTCCCTGGCCGGGCGAACATTTCCATTCTCCCCGCTCCCTTTTTGTAACTTCCTGCTGGCTTTCGGCCGTTTGGCCCGACCAAACCACTCGGCTGGGAAAGAGGCCTCAGGTGCAGTGAATCCCCTCCTCTGCGTTTGTCCTCACCTGCTCCCAGGTGCGATCCCGAGCTGCTGGAGCTGGGTTCCATTTTCCCTCTCCAACAAAAATATTTTGATTCCCCAGGAGACGGGAAGTGGAATAGCCGGACAAGTGACACAAATGTGTCAGGAAGAGACACTTCCATCAGCGGCTAGGCTGCTTAAACACCGACTCGCTTTGTAGGAAGAGCAGAACTCCTTCCTGCTGGGTGTTGCTGAGGAAAACACACAGGTTGTGGGATAAATATCGGATTTTCCCCCTCGGGACTTCCCGCTGCCGTCCCCAATCTCGCCGCCGGTGGACGCTGCCTGTGAGAGGGAAGCTGATCGGCGCGCGTGGATTAGTGTTGAATTTTTTTTTTTCCCCCTTAATGGAAAAAGCCGTGTTCACAGGGAAAGCAATCGGTTTGTGCGGCTCGAAAGGCAGGAGCATCCCGGAGGCACCGGGGAAAGCTCCTGGCTCTCTCCGCTCGGCGTGGCAAAAAGGTTTAGAAAATTAAAAATGAGCGTGGAGGGCGCGCCTTGGGAGAGGTGTGAGACGAGAGGAAGGGCTCTGGAACGGCTCTGGAACGGCAGCGGGAGCCGCTGGGCCGCGGGGGGAATCCCGATGGATGCTAGACCCGGCCCTGCCCGGCGGGGTCCGTGGGGGAGCGGCCGCGCATCCCCGGGGAGCCGCGGATGGGGTGAAGCGCGGGGATGCGGCATTTGCGGGGCTCCCCCCCGGTTCGGGCCCCGGTTCGGGCTGGGTGGGCTCGGGGAGGAGCCGCGCAGCCCCGGGGAGCGCAGGGCCCCGCGGGCCGCTGGAAAGTAGGTCGTGGCTGTGCTGGCTGGGCCGCCCCGTCCTCACTATGGAAATCGGGGCTATTTCTGGCCGCCGCCGTGGCCCCCCGGGCACAGCCCCGTCTCGCCATCCCGCGGGTGTGCGGGGCTCGGCACCTGTGGGATGGAGCTGTGGGGTCGCTCCCCGGTGATTCCTGCCCGTGAAACCTTTCCTGCTCTCCCGGGATGGGTGCTGGGCTCTGTCTCCATCCCAGCCCGTGCTGGGCGGATCTCACCCGGCTTCCCTGTGTTTGCGGGGGTTAATTCCTCACGGAAAACCCCTTTTCCGGCTGATGTGCAAAGCCCGAGGCTCGTCCAGGCTCCTCGGCCCATCCCGTGCAGGGCCGGGTCTCCCTGCGCGGCTTTCCCCCGAAGCCAGCCCTGGATTACTCCGGCTCATCCCCTCCCGGCTGGAGTCCAGCTGGAAACCGCCGCACGTTTGGATTTGGCAGCATCTTAATCAGCCCCCGTTCGGATTTCCATGACAACCCCGAGCAGGGTGGGCAGGAGCTCCTTCCTGCTGGACGCACAGGAGCTGGCAAACACCTGCTCCTGCTGCTGGGGCTGAAAAAGCACCTCCCTGGACGGCATAATCCTAATTAAGTGCCAACAGCAGAGGGAAAAGGGCTGCTTGGGATTTTCCCCGGTTTTGAGTTCTGCCGGTGGGGAGGGGGAGTCAGTGTTGATCTGAATCTGCCTGTAAGAGTCTCTGGTAATTCCTGATTAATCATTATTAGGGTTTCATTCGCTGTGGCTCAGCTCTGGAATGGATTTTGGGGTGGCAGTGGGTCCCCAGTAACGGGACTGTCACCGTTTTAGGGACAGGCAGGTGAGGGTTGGTTTTAGGGCAGTGACAGCTCTGTCCTTCCCCTGCCACTTCAACACGGCCTGGACACGTCACCCCCACCCCCCATTCCCTGGGTTTGTGAGGAGCTGGGAAAAGGGAGAAAAGGGAGTAAAGGGGGATCAGGGGGGACCTTGTGGCTCTGCACAACTCCCTGACAGGAGGGGGCAGCCGGGGGGGTTCGGCTGTGCTCCAGGGAACAGGGACAGGTATTTGAGGAATGTGGCCCTCGGGGACAGGGGTGAGCAGTGCCCACCAGAGCTGGGTTAATGTTTGGACACCGTGGGTGAGGGGGATTTTCCATCGCTGGTGATTCCTGGATTCCAGGATTCCAGGTCTGAGGGGATTTTCCATTGCCAGTGATTCCAGAATTCTAGGATTCCAGGTCTGAGGGGATTTTCCATCACCAGTGATTACAGGATTCTGGGATTCCAGTGCCCTTTTCAAGGTCACTGTGTGACCCAGGCCTAGGTGTTCCCTGCATCCCTCAAAACCACACAAAAACGCTTCTCGAGGTTCACGTGCAAAGCCTGGAACTTTCCCAGATGGATTCCAGGCTGGGGCAATGCTTTTGGGGGAGCCCCCAGCATCCCAGGAGGGACAACCTTATGGGGCATTTCCAGGCTGGTCCATCGGGGCAGCTTCAGGAGGCAGATTGCTGTGTATGGGATTGGTGGGGTGTGCACAAACCCTCCCCAAATCTGTTCAAGCAGAGGGGACCCCCATCTCTGCGAGCCCTGCAGCCCCCCAGAGTGCAGGGGCAGGATGTGGCCCCTCCGGAGCCCCTTTGCCGGGTTCCTGCTTGAAAATCCCCCTGACTGTGACAATCCCGTTGTTTTTGGAGCTCGGGGCTGGCGGAGGTCCCGGGTTGCCCCACAATGCAGCACCTGGAGGGGATGGGGAAACTGAGGCAGTGGCTGGGAGGGAGAGGAGGTGTCAGGGAGGAAGGATTTGGGGGAAGGGGGATGATCTGTAGGGCTGGAGGATGTTCCCTGTAGGAAATCTGCCCTCGGAACCGTCCTGTCCCTCCCAGCCCATCCCTGGGGGGCTCAGCCCTCTCCCCGCCACCGTAATGACCGCAATTGAGCCCATCCCAGCAAATGAAATGGCGTTTAGGGAGCGAAATAAAATCGGGGAAATCCCACGATCGTTTTCTGCGGTCGTTCAGAGGCTTTTTGCTCTGCTGCGGTGTCGGGGGAGCGTCCCCTGGCACGGTGACAGCGCCTTGGCTCTCCAAAGCCACCCCCGGTTCCCACCGGAGCCCCGCTGTGAGTGATCCCGGCTTTTCCTGGGTTTCCTTGCGGGGAAAAGCAGTCCTGGTGCACCCAAGCTGTGGCACCATCCCCCGAGCTGGTGTCCCCGCTGGAAGAGGAGGTGACACCGTGGTGGCCTCGGCCCGGGGGGGTTTCTGCCCTCTGATCACCGGCCGGGGCGGGCACCCCGGGCCCCAAAGCAGGAGAGGTTCCGGGCTGGCTCGTGGTCCCCGGGATGTGTCCCCGTGTCCCCAAACCCCCGCCTGGAGCTCATCCCGTCCCTGCCGGGTCTGGAGGGGCTGAACCGGGGCTGTTTCCCTGGGGAAGCTCATGGGAAGCGCTGGAGGGAGTTCCCGGGGCTCTGAGGCGTTTCCAGCTCAAACCTTTCCTTCCACCAGCGCCGTGAGATCATTTTCCCTCCCCGCCGCACAATGCAGCATTGTCCTGCCTGTTCGGCTGGAAATCAAACCGGGAATGGGAGCTGGGGTACCCTGATCCCCTTTTCAGAGCCGAGAGAGCCGGGGCGGGGCTACCCAAACATCCCAAAGCCTTTTTGGCTCTTTGGAAAGCCTTTGGGAAGGGTTTGCCTGGGGTCGGTGGGATCAGACTGCGGCGGGGAACGGCTGGAATCTCAGAGCCGGGATCGGCTGAGCCTGGGAGGGCTGGGGCCGCGCTCGGCTGGCTGGAAAAAAGGGAAATTGCTCTTTTCCTCGCCTTTTCATTGTTCGGCGCGGGGCTCTTATCGGAGCGGGCAGGAGCGGCAGGGGTTGGCTCCGGGAAAAGCGGCTGGAATGAGGCCGAGGGCTGCGGAACAAAAATCCTGGGGTTTGGAGAGCTGTGGAATCGTGAAATGGTTTGGGATGGAAGGAAGGTTGAAAACTCATCCAGTGCCAGCATGGCAGGGACCCCTCACAGCGTCCACGCACTCCCAGCCCCAATGTCCCCTGGCCTTGGGCACTCAAAGGATCCAGGGGCAGCCACAGCTGCTCTGGGAATTCCATCCCAGCCCCTCCCACCCTCCAGGGAACAATCCCTTCCCAATATCCCATCCATCCCTGCCCTCTGGCACTGGGAAGCCATTCCCTGTGTCCTGTCCCTCCAGCCCTTGCCCCAGTCCTCTCCAGCTCTCCTGGAGCCCCTTTAGGCCCAAAGGGGCTCTGAGCTCTCCCTGGAGCTTTCTCCTCTCCAGGTGAGCACCCCCAGCTCTCCCAGAGGGGTTCCAGAGGGGCTCCAGCCCTCGAGTAGCTCCGTGGGTTCCTCTGGACTTGCTCCAGCAGCTACAAATCCTCGATTCTGGAGGCTGCAGGGCTTGAGGCTGCTGTGCAGGAGAGGAATTGGGAGAATCCACCCCCGCCCCATCCCTGTGCCCTGAGGAGCCTGTTCTGGATGAAGAACCTCGGTTTTTTTTCATCCCTTACTTTGTTCTCCCGTGTTTCCACATCTCCCTTCATGGTTTTCCTTCTTCTTTTCCCCTCTTGATTAACGGGAAGCACCCAGGTTTGTCCTGGCAGCAGCAGGTGAGCTCTGTTCTGCACACTCGGCACGGGGACAAGGAGCTGCAGCACGGACACTGCTGTCCAGCACAGCACACCCGGCCTGGGGGTCAGCGGGGACGGAAAACCAGGATCTGTTCATCCCTGGAGGGAACATAGCAGGACCCAGCCCCTTCCCAGCAGTTCCATCTCTGTGCCTCTGGGACAGCCCTTGGCCAGGACAAGGGAGAATGGATTGAAATGAAAATAAGAGAGATTAGATGAGATATGAGAGGGGAGATATTTGGAATTACAGTAGTGGGACACTGGATGGAATTCCCAGGCAGCTGTGGCTGCCCTGGATCCCTTTGGTGCCCAAGGCCAGGCTGGACATTGGGGCTGGGAGCACCTGGGACAGTGGGGAGGGTCCCTGCCATGGCAGGGGTGGCACTGGGTGGGATTTAAGGTCCCTTCCAACCCAACCCATTCCAGGATTCCATCACCCCAAGGTGGGACACACCAGGGCTGGTGGGATTTACACCTCGAGCAGACCCTGCAGAGGATTTTCTGCGGCTCCTGCAGGTGTGGAGCTGCTTTTCCTGGGATGTTTGCAGCCTCAGCTGGGGGCTGTGGAGCAGCCTTGTGCCAGCAATGCCCGAACAGCGCTGAAAAGGCACCCAGGGCTGCAGGATGGGGGGTTCCTTCTTTTCCCAGGGGGTTTTCCTGTGGTTTCCTTGTGCCATTCCAAGCAGAGCTCCTGTCACCGTCACCCATCACTGTCCCCACCCCACCGCCCATCCCCCCTCGCTTTGGGACACCCCTCCCCCCGTGGCTGTCCTCCCTCCCCCAGAGGCCCAGACCCCTCCCCACCCACACGGGGGGTTTAGGCTCCCCGGGGCCATCTGCTCTCGGCAGGAGCAGCCCCTGCTCACCCAGGACTGTGCCGGTGGGGTCCGGTGAGAGGCTCCCGAGGGGACAATCCCCTGGAACACCTCCACGGCCCCTCTGGGCTGCAGTGGACTGGCCTGGGGGTCACTCCTTGGTTTTGGGGTGCCAGGGATCGGTTCTGGCTTCAGGGGCTGGGTTTGGGGCCAGGTGCATCTGTGGTGATGGGAACAGAGGGGAAATACCCCGAGGGCAGCTCCGGCTGTGTTTGAGAAAGGTTTGGGCAGATCTGTGATCCCGGCACCTGTCATGGGACATGAAGGATCCCAGAATGGTTTGGAATGGAAGGGAACAAGCGATCACCATTCCAACCCTGACCCCTCCCACTGTCCCAGGTGCTCCCAGCCCCAATGTCCAGCCTGGCCTTGGGCACTCAAAAGGGATCCAGGGGCAGCCACAGCTGCTCTGGGAATTCCATCCAGCCCCTCCCACCCTCCCAGGGAACAATCCCTTCCCAATATCCCATCCATCCCTGCCCTCTGGCACTGGGAAGCCATTCCCATGGGAACTGGGGCCTGGTCCCTGTACTGGGTTGGGATCCCTGGGAATGTTCCCCCGTCTGGAGCCGCTCCCCGGTGCCACCTGGGCTCTGTCGCTGCTGTCACCCCCTTTAAGCGGTGCCATAATTCCCGGTAATCCCTGCAGGCAGCTCCTGCCTCACCTGGCGGCCAATGCTCCCCGGAGGGTCAGCGCGGGCGGCGCCGGCGCCGCAATCGGCTTAGGGCGGATAAAGCTGGGGACAGGAGGGACAGGAGAGGGACGGGACAGACAGGAGAGGGACGGGAGGGACAGGAGAGGGACGGGAGGGACAGAGAGACAAAGGGACAGGAGGAACAGAAGGAGCTGCTGGTGCCTGGGAGTGAAGAAGTGAGCCATGGGGCTCTGACAGTCAGAGTTTGGGGTGACCTGGAGGACAGTGGTGTCACCCAGCAGGACAACAGTGTCACCTTGGGGGATTAGGTGGCCTTTACCAGCTCAGGCCATTTCCAGTTGAGCAGAGCTGCTGTTTGATGTCCCTGAGGGGATCCTTTTTTGGGGTGGGTGCAGTTCTGTGCATTTAGAGTGGGTCGTGGCATTTTTGACCTCCCTGGGTAAAACCTTGAGGGCCCTGCCCCACCTCACTCCAGGCATCCAGGGCAGGATTTTCCTGGAGGATTTCAGAGCAATCACTCCTGGGGTGTTGTATGGACAGGGAGCATCACCCCAAATGGGATGTGAGAGCAGTGGGGCTGTTCCCTGTCCCCGCAGCCAGGTCCCAGTGGGGTTTTGGGGCCAGGGAAAGCAGAACCATTGACCCTTTTTTGACATTCTCCCTCCCAGCTTGGACTGGGACCCCAAATCCACACTTTGGGAGGAGCCCGGTGTGCAAAACTCTTTATTTGGGATAATTGTAGGTGAGCGTGGGGACACAAAAAGCACTTTATTTTGGGTAGCTGCAGGTGAGTGTAGGGACAGCGTCTCCTCCACCCCAAAAAGAGGCAGATCCGTGCCCTGGGGTTTGTCCTGCCCCGCCCGGTGTCCCTGAGCCGCCCCCAGCCCGGGATTGGTGCTCCCTCCCCGACCTGGGGATGCCACGAGGAGCCCCAGGGCTCGGGGATAGGAGCGGCTAAAAATAGGGGATTTATCGGCAGCCACGTGTGCTTGCGCTTTTTGGGAATTGGGCAGGAGGGGCGGCGGGACGGGGCTGGGATGGGAGCGGGATCTGGGAGCAAAGGGGAGGTTTTGGGATTTGGGAGGTTTTGGGGGTTTGGGAGGTGTTGGGGTTTGGGTTTTTTTGGGAGTGCTGGTGTTTGTAGGGAAGAGCCCGGGAGATTCTTGCTCGTTCCAGAGATTATTCCTGGTGAAGTCGGTGGGGAGGTGATGCAACCGCTCCGTGACTCAGTTTCCCCCGGGTGACGAGGGGCTGGTGCTGGGGTTGTGAATTCCCGGAAGAATGCATCCCGGGGGTCAGACAGGGATTGGCAATCTCACTCCCACCCCCCGCTGCCTCTCCCACCGGCAATTTCAGCATCTCCACCTTGCCCCCCTTCCTGGGGCAAGGTAAATGCCTCAGAATTTACATTCCCAGGTAAATCCTCTGCTCCGTCACACCGCAAAAATCCCCCAAACATGGACCCCGAGGTTTCGGCGCCCTCCCCCGGCCCGGACGCTCCTCCAGGAGCGGGGCAGGGCTCCGGGTGATCCCACCCTGTTCTATCCCCGATCCCTGTCCGGTGCCATCCCAAATCCCGCCCTGTCCCATCCCCGATCCTCACCCTGTCCCTTGCCCTGATCATCCCTGTTCCCCTCCTGTCCCAAATCCCCCCGGATCTCCCGCTGTCCACCTCCTGTCTCCACCTGATCCATTTCCGCCCGCTTGTCCCATCCGTCCCCATCTCCCGCCCCACAACAAGATCTGCTCACTAAGGACATCATGCTTCCCTCTGATCCCCTCGGATATTACGCCAGGTAGTCCTTCACCGACCCTAATCCACCACCCAGAGGATATAGAACACTAATGTCCATACACGAGAGTATGACCTACCTAAAAAAGCAAACAATCTCGGGAGTAAGTGGAAACCAATAAAAATTCAGCCATCAGCAATAGATTACGACCATGAATACTACCCACTACAATATCACATCTCCAAACTCGGAAGGGAGTTTTCAAGTTACCATCCGCCCTGCCATCCCAAATCTCCCCTGTCTCCATCCCCGATCTTACGAAACCATAGCCCGTCCCCAATCCCCCTGTCCACCCAAATCCCTTGTACATCCCACGATCCAATGCACGTCCCTCCCTCCTCCCTGCACACCCCGCCATCTGTCCCATCCCTGATCCCCGCCCTGTCCCATCCAACCTGCCCTGTCCCATCCCGTTGGACCGCGCTCCAGGGGTGCACAGGATGGGCTGTTGGGATCCTGAGCAGATTCAGGGCTGGCGCTGGGTGATCCTTGGGGTCCCTCCCAGCTCAGGGCATTCTGTGATTCCATAAAACCCCGTCTGAGCATCCCGAAAATGTGTCAGCACAGCCCTGCTCCGCTGGGTGTCCCAGTGTCCCCAAGGGCAGGAAAAGGGACAAGGTGACATGGACACAGCCCTGCTCCCCTGGGTGTCCCAGTGTCCCAAGGGCAGGAAAGGCAAGGTGACTGGACACATGCAGGGCTGTCCCCTTCACTCCCACCCCCTCCCATGGCATTCCCAGCCCCATTCCCGCTCCTGGCTGAACTCCCAGGATTCAAGCAGGACTGGGAATATTTTAGGGTCACCACCACCAATAACCCCAAAAACCACCCAGGAGAGGAGGCAGCTGTTCCAACACCAATTCCTGCTTTTTGCTGATTTTCTTTCCCAAGCAAAGCAGCAGCTGGGTGAGCTGGGACCTCGTGGCTCCTCTGCCGAGCAGAAATCCGCGCCGGGGGTGGAGGTTTTCCGTGCAGAATCGTGGCAGCCGGGGGATTTGAGGCTGCCAGGGAGATGCCGGATCTTTTATTAGAGCAACTGATATGGTTGGGGAAAAAAAGCTCCAAAGCAGATCAGCTTTTGGGCTCACAAGCCCTTATTCAGGTCCTAAATAGAAACAGCTCAGTCAGATCCCTGGGTTTATTTTAATCATTTTAGATCTGGGAAAAAAAAAAGAAGAGAAAGACCAACTGGTGAGCTGAATCTTTTCAAATTTTTTCCTTTTGCCTGGTGTTGTTTTGGTTTCTGATGGGGTTTTGTTTGGCTTTGTTGTGGTTTTAATTTTTTTGGTTGGTTGGATTGGATGTTTTTTTTGTTGTGTTTTTTTGTTTTCCTGGATGGTACTGAGCAGAGGGGCTGGACCCTGCTGTCAGGTCAGGACCCGAGACCCCAGACATGCAAAATTTAGGGTTTGTTCACTGTGAGGTGGAGGCTGGGACTGCTGGATCCTCTCCCAGTATTCCAGGCTCCAGCAAGCTGCTGTTTGGACTCAGTTTCCCCCTGGATGTTGGGGATGCTCCATTCCAGCACAGACTCCATCACAGATTGTCCCAGCCAGCAGCCCCTGGGGTTCAGGCTCAGTTCTGTGGCCTTGAGCCGTTCCCATGGGGAAGGGACAGCAACACTCCAGCAGCCCCTGGAGATCGCCACTCTATGGGAAACGGTGGAAACTGGGAAATGATGGAAATTGGGAAATGCTGGAAAGTGAAATGTTTCATCCCCTCCCTCACCTCCCACTGTCCTGGTGCTCCAGCCCCAATGTCCAGCCTGGCCTTGGGCACTCAAAGGGATCCAGGGGCAGCCACAGCTGCTCTGGGAATTCCATCACAGCCCTCCCACCCTCGTTTGGTTTTTTTTTTCCTGTTCAGAGCCGAGCTCCTGCTGTGACCAAAGAAAAATTCCACATGAGGTGAAGAGAAAGAGCAGTCAGGAAAATACCTAGTGGCTCTCTGGGCAGAGAGATCCCAAAAGGCAAACCCTTTAGGGCTGACACCTGGGAGGTGTTCCTTGCTTTTCCTTCCACTGCCATCCCACAGTACCCATGGAATTCTCAGAGGAAAGGCGGGATGGGAGCAGCTCCCCAGCCATGGGAGAGCTCTGGAGGGGCCAGGAAACCCAGAGAGCTCCAGGAATATTTGATCAGCTCCTTCCAAACCTAACCCTTACCTAACCCCTAACCCTAAGCCTAACCCTTAACCTAACCCTAACTACCTAACTAATTAACCTAACCTACCCAAACGTAAACCTAATGCCTAACCCTAACCGTTATCCTAACCCTGAACCTAACCCTAACCAAACGTCATCCTACTACCTAATCCCTAACCCTAACCTAATACATATACCTAAACCTCTAACCCTAACCCTAACCCAACCCTACACCAACTAACTTCCTAACCAAAACCTGACTAACCTAACCCTAACCTAACCCTAACCCTAACACCCTAACCCTAAACCTAACCCTAACCACCTAACCCTAACCAACCTAAGCCTAACCCTAACCCAAGAAACCTAATGCTAACACTAACTCCTTAACCCTAACCTCTAACCCAACCCCTGCCCACAGCCAGACAGGACACCTGGGAACGCTTCCCACCTGGTCCAAAAATCCTTCACATCCCCATTCCCTGCACGGGAACAGCGGGATCATGGGCTGGGTTTGTCCCTCCGCTCCTTCCTAGGGTTGGGAGGTTGGGAGCCTCCAGCTCTTTCATCTTCGGGAAAGCTGAGCCTGGGCTCGGTAACCGGAGCTGGGCCAGGCTCAGGTCAGGGTCGGAGCTGCTGCAGCAGATTCCAGACATTTCCTTTCATCTGGAAACCTGAGCGCTTCCAGGCGGGACCTTGGACGGGGGCTGGGGTGACCCGGGGCTGGGGGCTGCAAAATATAAAAAAAAAAACAAATATGTGCTTCCCTTGAAGTTTCTGATTCAACTGAAGGGGAAAAAAAAGGGATGGAAAAAAGGATGGAAATATGGATGTGAATGTGGCTGGAATCAGTGGAGAAACAAAAAAAGAGTCTGGAGCGGCTTTTGGAGTCATGTGACAAAAAGCAGCAGTCACAGCCCGAAAAATAAAAATTGAAGGAAACATCACTTTAACATCAAAAGATTCAGTGGATGCAGCCAACAGGAACCTTTTTGAGAAATCTGCGGGCCCATTTTGACCTCCAGTAAAAAATTGATCCAAATTAATTCCAAAAAAGGATTGTTTGTATGTTAACTGAGAAATGGGCTGTAATGGAGATGTGGAATTTTAATAATTCCTCGTTGTAAAGTCTCACCTCACACGAGGATAAAGACGATCCTCTGTTCTGTGCAGGTAAAGAATTCCTGCTTTTTAGTACTTCCTTACTTTTTAACACTTCCAGTTGTGTTGGGAAGTTTATTCCGCCAGTTCCAGTTTCAGCTTCCGGTGTCCTGGCCATTTCTCAAAAAAAATTTCACCCAAAATCCAACCGTGTGAGGAATGGTGGACTTTTGGCTTTGGTTGGTTTGTAGAGGTTTTTGGTGTTATGGGGTATTTTGCTTGTTGCTTGTAGGTTTGGTTGTTGTTTTTTTTTTTTTTTTTTTTTTTTTTTTTTTTTTTTTTTTGTTTTGGTTTTTTTTGTTTGTTTTATTTTTTTTTGTTTTTTTTTGTTGTTTTTTTTTTTTTTTTGTTTTTTTATTTGCCTTTACCCCTGCTTTAAGTGCTGAACCCCCCTGGGTAAACTGGGGACATTTTTTTGTTTTTAATTTCATTTTTATTGGCCTTTATCGCCATTGTTTGTGCTGAATGCCCTTGGGTGAATTGGGGACATGTTTTAATTTTTAATTTCATTTTTATTTGCCTCCATGGCCGGTGTTTGTGCTGGAGGTGGGGCCGGCACAGGAGGATTGATTGCATTTCCAGCTGAGTAACCGCGGCAGATAAAGCTCAGGGCAGATAAACCCAGGCTCAGGGCTCTTTGTGCATGCATAGAAAGAGGAAATACCATTTTTCCCCTTAATTTGAGGTCTGGTAGAGACTGCGGGAGGCGGGAAATGCCGAGAGCCTTTGCAGGGTGTTGAGGTGATTTTCCAGCTGGGAAAACGTGGGCTGAAGGAATTCTGTGGCCTGGCTGGCTCAGGAGGTGGCCCCGGGCTGTTTCCAACCCTGGGCATCACCCTGGGGGTGGAATCGGAGCAGGGATGAGGAGAGAGAGCGGGAATTGGGTGATTTTGGGAATGGGTGATTTGCAGAATTGGGTGATTTCAGGAATGGGTGATTTGGAACTGGGTGATTTGGAATGGGTGATTAGGAACTGGGTGATTTAGGAATGGGTGATTCAGACTGGGTGATTTCAGGAATGGGTGATTTCGGAATGGGTGATTTGGAACTGGGTGATTTCAGGAATTGGGTGATTTCAGGAATTGGGTGATTGCAGGAATTGGGTGATTTGGGAATTGGGTGATTTCGGGAATTGGGTGATTGCAGGAATTGGGTGATTTCGGGAACTGGTATTGGGAATTGGGTGATTTTGGGAATTGGGTGATTTGAATTGGTGATTTGGAATTGGGTGATTTGGGATTGTGATTTGGAATTGGGTGATTTGGGATTGGGTGATTTCGGGAACTGGGTGATTTTGGGAATTGGGTGATTTTGGGAATTGGGTGATTTCAGGAACTGGGTGATTCCGGAGCTGGAAGGTTTCCCGGCCCTTGGCACGGAGCCGGGCCGTTCACAGCCCCTCGGCACCCGGGCCATCGGTCTTACTCAGGTTTTAAGGTGCGAAACTCCGGGAGGGTTGAGGGGTGAGCCAGCCAATGCTTGGAATTCACACATTTCCCATTCGCTGATGGGTGAAATCCCCGCAGGGAGTGCGCTTGGGAATTCAGCCCGGAATTCAGCCCAGAATTCACTCGGGAATCACACTCCCTGAAACTGCCGGCTTGGGGATCCCTGTCCCTTCCCTGCAGCCCTTATGGGTTTTTCTCTGTGGTCTCCGCTTTGGGATCATCCCTTTCTCTCCGGGCTCCATCAGGGAATATCCAGGAATGTGGAAAACCTCGCCCCATCCCCGCTGTGCTTCCCAGCCCCGAGTGTTAAATCCTCGATTCTCCTGGCCTGGTGCTTCTGTGATGTTTTGGGCGTGCTCCTGCTTTTCCCTCTGCTGCTGGAGCGTGGATGAGAGGGAATTCCAGGTGGGGAGGGAGCAGGATTGGGTTTCCCTTGCTCTGGTGTGGCTGGTGGAGAACAAGGGCACCACTGTCTAAAGCATCGAACCGGCCCTGCTCCTGTATTTCCATCCCTTCTGGGGTTGGAAGGAAAAACTGAGGCTGGAGAAACGATTTCTCCATGGAGTTCCTGGGCATTGGTGTCCTGTCTGGAGAAAAACAGTGGCTCCTGTTGGCAAAAAGGTGGAAAAGGGGCTAAAAAATGGTGGGCAAGAGACAAAAAAAAAAAAAAAAGTGGAGAAAGGGAGCAAAAAAATGGTGGAAAGGGGCAAAGAGTGAGAGAAAGAGGCTAAAAAATGGTGACAGAGACAAAAAAAAAAAAAAAAAAAGTGAGAAAGGAGAAAAAAAGGTGTGGAAAGGGGCAGAAAGGCAAAGAGTGACAGAAAGGGGCTAAAAAAGGTGGAAAAGGGGCAAAGAAGCCCTTCCTGATGATTCACTTCTATTTTTTACCATTATGGGGTTGGAAGGGAAAACTGAGGCTGGAGAAACGATTTCTCCAAGAGGTTCCTGAGCATGATGTTTCTCGGCCTGGGAGGAAAACAGGGCCTAAAAGTGGTGTGGGTAAAAAGGAAAAAAATGGTGGAAGGCAAAGTGGTGGAAAGGGGTAAAAAATGGTAAAAAAGGGAAAATGGTGGAAATAAGAAGAAAATGGTGGAAAGGGCCAAAGAAAAGCTCTTCCAATGTTTTTCTCCTTTCCCTGCTGAGGGGTTGGAAGAAAAAACTGAGGCTGTATTCCCATGGGTCCTGGCACGGCTTTTTCTCTGTCTGGAGAGGAAAATTTGACTCGTGTTGGCAAAAAGTGGTGAAAAACGGGCAAAAAGAGGTGGTAAAAAGGTAAAAAAGGTCCTCCCATGTGAGGGGAGAGGGAGTGTTTTTCTGTCCCTCGGGAGCTGCTGAGGCCGGGGTGCCGTTGGGTGACCCGGGCTGTGTAACACCCAACCATCTGTTGGAGAATTTGGTGCTCCAGGAGCTCAAGCCGACCAAAACCACTGCAGAGCTCGCGGGGCTGGGCTGGTGGATTTGGGAGCTCAAATTTCGGGGACCCACCCCAAAAGGACTCAGCTGCTCCTCGGAAAGGAAAACCCGCGGGAGGGCAAAATGTTTATTTTCACCTCCTGTGTGGCAAAACGTAGAAGGTGGGAGGCCCTGAAAAGTGGGAATAATTTGCTCAGGTCCCTCAAAAGCCTCTCAGAGGAATTGAGGAAATATTGGGAAAAATATATGTGGAATAATTTGGAGAGAGGGACTGCCCAGCGAGTTCTCCACAGTCTATCCTCCTCGGGGTGTTTATGAGACAATAACATTTTTTTATTTTCTGGTGTGCAACTTTCCACGGAGCTCCTCTGGCACCTCAGGTCTGGCTTAAAAGCTCTGGAATCGTCGGGGATTTTTGTTTCTGGTTTTGAGGCTTTAAGGTGCAAATTTCTGATGTTTGCGTCTCACGCAGGAGGGTTTGGAATGAGCTTTTCCCTTTGTCTCTTGCTGGGAAGGACCGAGAGGTTCAGTCAAGGCCCTGAGTTCTGGAGTCTGGAATTGAGGGCACGAAAAATGAAAATAAAATAAAAAATGAAGGAGAATGAAAAAAAAATTAAAAGGATAGATTTGCACATCAATCTCGGGAACAGGGCGGAGGGGAGCAGGGGAAGGCAGATGAGACGGGGATGTCCTGCCCAAAGTGTCCCAGAGCGGAGTGGACAGGACCACCCCTTCCTGTCCCTCCTGGATTATGCACCTCTATTGCGGCAGGTAAACTGAGGCACGCGGTGAGATTCCTCCCCCCACCGGCATGTCCGTGCCCAGAGCTCCCTCTGAACTCTGCATTTAAAAATTCAAGTTAAAAAAGCTTAAAAAAAATAGGGTTTTTTTTTTTTTTTTTTTGGCCAACTCCCCTCTCACCCGGGAAGGGAGCCCAGGCCGGTATCCTCCCGGTGGTGGTGACGCGTACACAGCCTTTTTTGGAAGGAAAACGGATGGTGAATCCCAAAACGCGATCGGCACCACCCGGCTCGGACAGCACCCTGTCCGAGCGCTCCAGAAGGTCAGGAAAAGGGATAAATACACAAAAATATCCCTGTTATGGAGCTGCTAAGCAGAGGCGGATGGGGGCTCGGGAAGAGCCCGGGGAAGTAGACGCCGACTTCTGTGTAAGCTAATAGGATATGAGCCGACAAATTAAATCAATTCCGAATGAGGGAGTGGGGAATTCCAGCTGGGACGCGGCTCCGGAGCCGGGGAGGGAGATAGGATGGAGCAGGGATGAGCGCCGCCGGGAGCCCTGGTGGGGCTGCATCCCCATGGCAATGAGCAATTCCGTGGAATTCATGAGCCTGGAGCCGAATTGTCAGGGGAAAGACGGCCTGGCAGGGGTGCAGGTGCCTCTGCCTGATCCACCGGCCCATGGATTATGGGATACTGTCAGAGGAGAGTTAGAGAAAATAATGTAGAATTTGAATGTGAACTTGGGTGCCCGGCAGGTTGTAAGCAGGGGCAGAGCTGGGGGGGAAGGTGCCCCATCCCAAACTCTGCCCATCCCTGCTTTAATCCAGCTGGATTTGTCCATCCCTGTCTCCGCTGTCCCCATGGATTTACGGTATGATTCCACATGAGGTACACCTAATAGAGGGTTGTTCAGCCCTGCGTACTAAAGGTTGCAGAGCACACTTTGCCTTGAAATCCCTTTCCAGCCCCTCAGATGGGAGAAAAACCTCTTGCTCCGTTCCCACATCCACCACCAGCATCATCCTAGCCGGAAATGAGGCCTTGTCTTCCGGACAACCCATGGCCCTGGCGTGGAGGGAGACAAATCTGCCCCAGACACGGGCATCCCTGGGATGAGTGACTCTTTGGAACGTCAAACACGACAATCCCTGGGAGGTGAGGAGGGACCTTTGGAACCCAACATGGCATTCTGGTGATAGGACCTTTGGACGATCCCAACACAGCATTACCCTGGATGAGAGACCACTTTGGACATCAAAACACAGCATCACACTGGGTGAAGAGGACTCAATTTAGAACCCAAATATGAACATCCTGGAACTGCGGCAGATCCCTATGGAACCCAAACAGGCATCAGGGGTGCTCAGGGCTGGGGGCCCCCATCCAGACCCAAAACCACCCTCAGTTCCGAATTATCCAGCCAGAACTCCCGCTGGCCCTTCAGATCCCATGTTTTGCGGCAAGAGGTAGTTCCTGATGTATGTTGGTTTCTTCCTCCTGCCTTCCCGAGAGTAAGACGACCGGAGATGAGGGTGAATACCATCACATTGGGAAATTTGATTCTAGCCAGCCCCAGCTCGGGTATAATTTTTTTTTTTTTTATTTATTTATTTATTGTGCTGTGGGGTGGGATCTGGCAGCGCTCAGTCCAAGGATATTGGTGTAAATGACAGCGAGAGGTCCCAGGGAGGAGGAGGAGAGGGGAGAAGGAGGAGAGAGAGGTAGGAAGGATAGGAAAGAGGAAGGTGAGAGCAAGACTTGATGGTACGGAACGATGTGATCCTATGGTGATGAACCTCAGGAGCATCCGTGTCCATTTTTGGGGTGTGCCCACATCCAGTGCAGATCCTGTCAGTGGAGAATCCCCACAAATCCAGAATAATTGCAGCTCCTCCATCAACATTAATGATATTTGGGAAACAAAGCGGCCAATTAAATCCAAGACGGTGTGGCATAATTGGGGGTCTAATAATTCTGGCGGAATGATGAAAGGGATGCAGAACAATGGCCTTGGCACGCCCAGTCACAGCAGTATTGGAGTGGGAGGATCTCCCTGGGGCTGAGTGACATCAACCCATCAACATCCAACCAATCTAAAATCCCAGCCCTCCCTGGCCCACCCAAGGAGCTCTGGGTCCTGGACCCAGGCCATCCCCCTACCGTGACGAATCTCCGGAGCCGTTTTCAAAGATTATTTTAAACCTCCATCTTGTTGGATGCGGGGATGGAAACTCACAATGTGTTTTGGAGAGGGAAAAGGACCGTGGAGTCTTTTCAGGTTCAGAAACGATGTTTTCATTCCAGCTTTTTGTGTGGGTTTGTGTTATTCCAGCTGTTTATAATATCACTAAACCACGTGCTGGGATGAGGTTTTCTCCATAAAGCACCAGAAAAGGACTTTCCAGGGATGATTGATTGAAAATATCCCATGGAAAATATTGAAAGAGTCAACATTTTTTTCCCGTGATATATTCCTAGCATAAAAGTGTTTTCCTGGAGAAAGAATCTTTCAGCTCCTGACAGATTCCTGCCCCTGGCTGTGTCATTCCAAGCTTTCCAACATGCCCAGATCTGGAATTGTCCTGGAACAGCCTGGGATGATCCACTGGTCGCTCTCCTGCCACCTTGTCCTCTCCCGCTGCCCTTGTGGCACTCTGAGCTGCTGTGATGGGATTTGGGCTTCTCAGGGTTTCTCTGGATTTGGCTTCCCAAAGTTTTCTGGATTTGGACTCTTCAGAGCTTTTCTGGATTGGGCTTCCCAGAGATTTTCTCCTGGATTTGGGCTCCCCAGAATTTCTCTGGATTTGGGCTTCCCAGAGATTTTCTCCTGGATTTGGGCTCCCCAGAATTTCTCTGGATTTGGGCTTCCCAGAGATTTTCTCCTGGATTTGGGCTCCCCAGAGTTTCTCTGGATTTGGGCTCCCCAGAATTTCTCTGGATTTGGGCTTCCTGGAGCTGTCTCTGGGCTGGAATCCAAATGCACTTTGTGATTTTGGCTTTTTGGTTTTGCTGTGCATTGTGCAAGTGGGATGGGCGGGAATGGGCTGCAGAGGTGAGAACCTGGACCTGGCACCGAGGGATGGGGATTTGTGGGATGGGAAATGGATCCTCATGCCACCAGCCCAGCCCTATCCTGTTCTCCAGGTGCTTTCACAATGAGTCCACCTTCCTTTGCCCCTTTCCCTTTGGGATGTGGACCCAGCTGCTGTCCTCTGTCCCTCGCTGGCTCCCTCAATCCTGCCCAGCAATCCCAGATATTCCAGGGGTTCCTGGATGGACACAGACATTCCTGTCCCAGGGCAGAATGGCCTCCATCCTCAGCTCAGCACTCCAGGGCTTCCCCCAGCAGGAACCTCTTCTCCAACCCCTTTTGGTGCCAGGGGCTGTGGGAGGAGTGGGCTCCTCAGGGTGCCAGGCTGCACCTGGGACGGGCTCCATGGAATTCTGTGTTTTCCTGGGATTCATCACTCTGGGATTGCTCGTGGATGCTGCCAGTGAAGCTGGCACATGCCAAGAAAAGGATGTGGCCACCCGGATTTGTCCCCTCAGCTGGAGCTGCGGGCACAACCCAAACCCGGCACCCAGCTGCCTCAGGAACCCCCACATTCCAGAGCCAGACCCTGATTTCCTTTCTGGTTCCCTCATGGAAAAGCTGCTGAGCTTCTGCCCGTGGCCAGGAAGGCTGAGGACACCCACGGGTTGGGGTGTCCCTGTC
>VKON01002933.1:49490-64450 GCA_009741485.1 Malurus cyaneus samueli | reverse complement strand
ACTGAGTGCAGTGGCTGGGAGGGAAGGAGGTGTCAGGGAGGAAGGATTTGGGGGAAGGGGATGATCTGTAGGGCTGGAGGATGTTCCCTGTAGGAATCTGCCCTCGGAACCGTCCTGTCCCTCCCAGCCCATCCCTGGGGGGCTCAGCCCTCTCCCGCCACTAATGACCGCAATTAGCCCATCCCAGCAAATGAAAAATGGCGTTTAGGGAGCGAAATAAAATCGGGGAAATCCACGATCGTTTTCTGGCGGTCTTCGTCAGGCTTTTTGCTCTGCTGCAGTGTCGGGGGAGCGTCCCTGGCACGGTGACAAGCGCCTTGGCTCTCCAAAGCCACCCCGGGTTCCACCGGAGCCCCGCTTGTAGTGATCCCGGCTTTTCCTGGGTTTCCTTGCGGGGAAGCAGTCCTGGTGCCGCCCAAGCTGTGGCACCATCCCCGAACTGGTGTCCCCGCTGGAAGAGGAGGTGACACCGTGGGTGGCTCTCGGCCCGGGGGGGTTTCTGCCTCTGATCACCGGCCGGGGCGGGCACCCGGGCCCAAAGCAGGAAGGTTCCGGCTGGTCGTGGTCCCGGGATGTGTTCCCGTGTCCAACCCCCGCCTGGAGCTCATCGTCCTTGCGGTCTGGAGGGGCTGAACCGGGGCTGTTTCCTGGGGAAGCTCATGGGAAGAGCGCTGGAGGGAGTTCCGTGTCCCGGTTCTATCGCGGGGTGGTTTCCCGGGGCTCTGAGGCGTTTCCAGCTCAAACCTTTCCTTCCACCAGCGCGTGAGATCATTTTCCTCCCCCGCAATGCAGCATTGTCCTGCCTGTTCGGCTGGATCAAACCGGGAATGGGAGGCTGGTACCTGACCCTTTCAGAGCCGAGAGAGCGGGGCGGGGTACCAAACATCCCAAAGCCTTTTTGGCTCTTTGGAAAGCCTTTGGGAAGGGTTTGCCTGGGGTGGTGGGATCAGACTGCGGCGGGGAACGGCTGGAATCTCAGAGCCGGGATCGGCTGAGCCTGGGAGGGCTGGGGCCGCGCCTCGGCTGCTGGAAAAAAGGGAAATTGCTCTTTTCTCGCCTTTTCATTGTTCGGCGCGGGGCTCTTATCGGAGCGGGCAGGAGGGCAGGGGTTGGCTCCGGGAAAGCGGCTGGAATGAGGCCGAGGGCTGCGGAACAAAATCCTGGGGTTTGGAGAGCTGTGGAATCGGTGAAATGGTTTGGGATGGAAGGAAGGTGAAAACTCATCCAGTGCCACCGCAGCCATGGCAGGGACCCTCAGTGTCCCAGGTGCTCCCCCCAATGTCCAGCCTGGCCTTGGGCCTCAAAGGGATCCGGGCAGCCACAGCTGCTCTGGAATTCCATCCCAGCCCCTCCCACCCTCCAGGGAACAATCCCTTCCCAATACCTCCATCCTGCCCTCTGGCACTGGGAAGCCATTTCCTGTGTCCTGTCCTCCAGCCTTGGCCCCAGTCCTCTCCAGCTCTCCTGGAGCCCTTTAGGCCCCAAAGGGGCTCTGAGCTCTCTCCTGGAGCTTTCTCCTTCCAGGTGAGCACCCCCAGCTCTCCCAAGAGGGGTTCCAGAGGGGCTAGCCCTCGAGTAGCTCCGTGGGTTCCTCTGGACTTGCTCCAGCGCTAAATCCTCGATCTGGAGGCTGCAGGGCTTGAGGCTGCTGTCAGGAGAGGAATTGGGAGAATCCACCCCGCCCCATCCTGTGCCTGAGGAGCCTGTTCTGGATGAAGAACCTCGGTTTTTTTTCATCCTTACTTTGTTCTCCGTGTTTCCACATTCTCCTTCATGGTTTTCTTCTTCTTTCCCCTTGGGGAAGCACCCAGGTTTTGTCCTGGCAGCAGCAGGTGAGCTTCTGTCTGCCACTCGGCACGGGAGACGAGGGCTGCAGCACGGACACTGCTGTCAGCACAGCACACCCGGCTGGGGTCAGCGGGGACGGAAAACCAGGATCTGTTTCATCCTGGAGGGAACATAGCAGGACCCAGCCCCTTCAGCAGCTCATCTCTGTGCCTCTGGGACAGCCTTGGCCAGGACAAGGAGAATGGATATAATGAAAATAAGAGAGATTAGATGAGATAGAGAGGGGAGATATTTGGAATTACAGTAGTGGACACTGGATGGAATTCCAGAGCAGCTGTGGCTGCCTGGATCCTTTGAGTGCCCAAGGCCAGGCTGGACATTGGGGCTGGGAGCACTGGGACAGTGGAGGGGTCCCTGCCTGGCAGGGGTGGCACTGGGTGGGATTTAAGGTCCCTTCCAACCCAACCCATTTCCAGGATTCCATCACCAAGGTGGACACACCAGGGCTGGTGGGATTTCACTCGAGCAGACCCTGCAGAGGATTTTCTGCGGCTCCTGCAGGTGTGGAGCTGCTTTTCCTGGGATTGTTGCAGCCTCAGCTGGGGGCTGTGGAGCAGCCTTGTGCCAGCAATGCCGAACAGCGCTGAAAAGGCACCCAGGGCTGCAGGGATGGGGGTTCCTTCTTTTCCCAGGGGGTTTTCCTGTGGTTTCCTTGTGCCATTCCAAGCAGAGCTCCTGTCACCGTCACCCATACTGTCCACCCCCGCCATCCCCCCCTCGCTTTGGGACACCCTCCCCGTGGCTGTCTCCCTCCCCAGAGGCCCAGACCCTCCCCACCCACACGGGGGGTTTAGGCTCCCCGGGGGCCATCTGCTCTCGGCAGGAGCAGCCCCTGCTCACCCCAGGAGCTGTGCCCGTGTGGGAATGTGCGTGTAGAGGCTCCCCGAGGGGACAATCCCTGGAAACACTCCACGGCCCCTCTGGGCTGCAGTGGGCGGCTGGGGCCTGGGTCACTCCTTGGTTTGTGGGTGCCAGGGATCGTTCTCTGGCTTCAGGGCTGGTTTGGGGCCAGTTGCATCTGTGGTGATGGGAACAGAGGGGAAATACCCCGAGGGCAGCTCCGGCTGTGTGTTGAGAAGGTTTGGGCAGATCGTGATCCGGCCCTTGTCATGGACTATAAGGATCAGATGGTTTGGATGGAAGGGAACCAGCGATCACCAGTTCCAACCCTGACCCTCCCACTGTCCCAGGTGCTCCCAGCCCCAATGTCCGCCTGGCCTTGGGCACTCAAAGGGATCCAGGGGCAGCCACAGTGCTCTGGGAATTCATCCCAGCCCCTCCCACTCTCCAGGGAAAACCTTTCCCAATATCATCCATCCCTGCCCTGGCACTGAAGCCATTCCCATGGGACTGGGCTGGCCCTGTACTGGTTGGATCCTGGGAATTGTTCCCCGTCTGAGGCCGCTCCCCGGTGCCACCTGGGCTCTGTCGCTGCTGTCCCCCCTTTAAGCGGTGCATAATTCCCGTAATCCCTGCAGGCAGCTCCTGCCTCACCTGGCGGCCAATGCTCCCGGAGGGTCAGCGCGGCGGCGCCGGCGCGCAATCGGCTTAGGGGTAAACGGGGGCAGAGGGACAGGAGAGGGACGGGACGACAGGAGAGGGACGGAGGGAGCAGGGAGAGGACGGGAGGACGGGAGACGGGAGGGACAGGAGGACAGAAGGAGCTGCTGGTGCTGGGAGTGAAGAAGTGAGCCATGGGCCTCTGCAGTCAGAGTTTGGGGTGACCTGGAGGACAGTGGTGTCACCAGCAGGACAACAGTGTCACCTTGGGGGATTAGGTGGCCTTTACAGCTCAGGCCTATTCCAGTTGAGCAGAGCTGCTGTTTGATGTCCCTGAGGGATCCTTTTTGGGGTGGGTGCAGTTCTGTGCATTTAGAGTGGGCGTGGCATTTTTGACCTCCCTGGGTAAAACCTTGAGGGCCTGCCCCCTCACTCCGAGCATCCAGGGCAGGATTTTCCTGGAGGATTTCAGAGCAATCACTCCTGGGGTGTTGTATGGACAGGGAGCATCACCCCAATGGGATGTTGAGAGTGGGGCTGTTCCCTGTCCCGCAGCCAGGTCCCAGTGGGGTTTTGGGCGCAGGGAAAGCAGAACACATTGACCCTTTTTTGACATTCTCCCTCCAGCTTGGACTGGGACCCAAATCCACACTTTGGGAGGAGCCCGGTGTGCAAAACTCTTTATTTGGGATATTTGTAGTTGAGCGTGGGGACACAAAAAGCACTTTATTTTGGGTAGCTGCAGGTGAGTGTAGGGACAGCGTCTCCTCCACCCCAAAAGAGGCAGATCCGTGCCCTGGGGTTTGTCTGCCCCCCCGGTGTCCCAGCCGCCCCCAGCCCGGGATTGGTGCTCCCTCCCCGACCGCTGGGATGCCACGAGGACCCCAGGGCTCGGGAAGGAGCGGCTAAAAATAGGGGTTATCGGCAGCCACGTGTGCTTGCGCTTTTTGGGAATTGGCAGGAGGGCGGCGGACGGGGCTGGGATGGGAGGGGATCTGGGAGCAAGGGGAGGTTTTGGGATTTGGAGGTTTTGGGGGTTTGGAGGTGTTGGGGTTGGTTTTTTGGGAGTGCTGTGTTGTGTAGGGAAGAGCCCGGGAGATCTTGCTCGTTCCAGAGATTATTCCTGGTGAAGTCGGTGGGGGAGGTGATGCAACGCTCCGTGACTCAGTTTCCCCGGTGACGAGGGCTGGTGCTGGGGTTGTGATTCCGGAAGATGCATCCCGGGGTCAGACAGGGATTGGCAATCTACTCCCCCCCCGCCTGCTTCTCCACCGGCAATTTCAGCATCTCACCTTGCCCCCCTTCCTGGGCAAGGTATGCTCAGAATTCCCTGTAATCTCTGCTCGTCACCCCGCAAAAATCCCAAACATGGAACTCCGCCGAGGTTCGGCGCCCTCCCCCGGCCGACGGCTCCTCGCAGGGCGGGGCAGGGCCCGGGTATCCACCCGTTTTCCGATCCCTGTCCGGTGCCATCCCAAACTCCGCCCTGTCCATCCCGATCTCAGCCCTGTTCCCTGTCCCATCCCTGCCCTCCTGTCCATCCCCTGATCTCCCTTCCTCCTGTCCATCCCTGATCCCGCCCTGTCCATCCCTGTCCCATCCCCTCCATCCGATCCTCACCCTGTCCCCTTCCTGTCCCATCCCAATCGCCCTGTCCCATCCCAAATCCCTCCCTGTATCCCCGATCCTGCCTGTCCCATCCCTGTCCCATCCCTGATCCCCGCCCTCCATCCTGACCCCCTGTCCCCAAATCCTGCCTGTCCCATCGTTGGACCGCGCTCCAGGGGTGCACAGGATGGGCTGTTGGGATCCTGAGCAGATTCAGGGCTGGCGCTGGGTGATCCTTGGGGTCCCTCCCAGTCAGGGCATTCTGTGATTCCTAAACCCCGTCTGGAGTCCCGAAAATGTGTCAGCACAGCCCTCCGCTGGGTGTCCAGTGTCCAAGGGCAGAAAGGAAAGGTGACTGGACACAGCTGCTCCCTGGGTGTCCAGTGTCCCAAGGGCAGGGAATGGCCAGGTGACTGGACACATGGCAGGGCTGTCCCCTTCACTCCAACCCCTCCCATGGCATTCCCAGCCCCATTCCCGCTCCTGGCTGAACTCCCAGGATTCAAGCAGGACTGGGAATATTTTAGGGTCACCACCACCAATAACCCCAAAAACACAGGAGAGGAGGCAGCTGTTCCAACACAATTCTGCTTTTTGCTGATTTTCTTTCCCAAGCAAAGCAGCAGCTGGGTGAGCTGGGACCTCTGTGGCTCTCTCGAGCAGAAATCCGCGCCGGGGTGGAGGTTTCCGTGCAGAATCGTGGCAGGCGGATTTGAGGCTGCCAGGGAGATGCCGGATCTTTTATTAGAGCAACTGATATGGTTGGGGAAAAAAAGCTCCAAGCAGATAGCTTTTGGGCTCACAGCTTATTCAGGTCCTAAATAGAACAGTCAGTCGATCCTGGGTTTATTTTAATCAATTTAGATCTGGGGAAAAAAAAAAAAAAAAAAAAAAAGAGAAAAAGAAAACCAACTGGTGAGCTGAAATCTTTTCAAATTTTTCCTTGCTCTGGTGATTTGTTTTTGGTTTCTGATGGGGTTTTGTTGGCTTTTTTTGTTGTGGGTTTTTAATTTTTTTGGTTGGTTTTTGGATTTTTGGATGTTTTTTTTTGTTGTTGTTTTTTGTTTTCTGATGGTATGAGCAGGGGGCTGGACCCGCTGTCAGGTCAGGACCCTGAGACCCCAGACATGCAAAATTTAGGGTTTGTCACTGTGAGGTGGAGGCTGGGACTGCTGGATCCTCTCCCAGATTATTCCAGGCTCCAGGCCAAGCTGCTGTTTGGACTCAGTTTCCCCCTGGATGTTGGGGATGCTCCATTCCAGCACAGACTCCATCACAGGATTGTCCCCAGGCCAGCAGCCCCTGGGGGTTCAGGCTCAGTTCTGTGGCCTTGAGCCGTTCCCATGGGGAAGGGACAGCAACACTCCAGCACCCTACTGGATGATATCGCCCACTTTCTGAGGGAAATCGGGTGTGGGAACACTGGGAAAATGATGGAAATTGGGAAATGCTGGAAAGTGGAACTGTTTCACCTCCCACTCCCTCACCTCCCACTGTCCCTGGTGCTCCCAGCCCCAATGTCCAGCCTGGCCTTGGGCACCCAAAGGGATCCAGGGGCAGCCACAGCTGCTCTGGGAATTCCATCCCAGCCCCTCCCCACCCTCGTTTGGTTTTTTTTTCCTGTCAGAGCCGAGCTCCTGCTGTGACCAAAGAAAAATTCCACATGGAGGTGAAGAGAAAGAGCAGTCAGGAAAATACCTAGTGGCTCTCTGGGCAGAGAGATCCCAAAAGGCAAACCCTTTAGGGCTGACACCTGGGAGGTGTTCCTTGCTTTTCCTTCCACTGCCATCCCACAGTACCCATGGAATTCTCAGAGGAAAGGCGGGATGGGAGCAGCTCCCCAGCCATGGGAGAGCTCTGGAGGGGCCAGGAAACCCAGAGAGCTCCAGGAATATTTGATCAGCTCCTTCCAAACCTAACCCTTACCCTAACCCTAACCCTAATGCCTAATCCTAACTCTAACCCTAACCCTAACCGTTATCCTAACCCTAAACTTAACCCTAACCCTTACCCAAACCGTAAACCTAATGCCTAACCCTAACCGTTATCCTACGCCTAAGCCTAACCCTAATCCTAAACGTCATCCTAACCCTAACCCTAAACCTAATGACTAACCCTAAACCTAACCCTAACCGTTATCCTAAACCAAACCCTAACCCCAACCCTAACTGTTGCCCTAACCAAAAGGCCTGTCCCTAACCCTAACACCTAACCCTAACACTAACCCTAACACTAACCCTAACACCTAATCCTAACAAACACCTAACCCTTACCCTAAAGCTAACGCCTAACCCTAATGCCTAACCCCAAGACTAATGCTAACCCTGACCCTAACCTAACCCTTACCCTAACCCTAACCCCAACCCCTGCCCACAGCCAGACAGGACACCTGGGAACGCTTCCCACCTGGTCCAAAAATCCTTCACATCCCCCATTCCCTGCACGGGAACAGCGGGATCATGGGCTGGGTTTGTCCCTCCGCTCCTTCCTAGGGTTGGGAGGTTGGGAGCCTCCAGCTCTTTCATCTTCCGGGAAAGCTGAGCCTGGGCTCTGTAACCGGAGCTGGGCCAGGCTCAGGTCAGGGTCGGAGCTGCTGCAGCAGATTCCAGACATTTCCTTTCATCTGGAAACCTGAGCGCTTCCAGGCGGGATCCCTTGGGACCCGGGGCTGGGGTGACCCGGGGCTGGGGGCTGCCATAAATACTCAAAAAAAACAAAATATGTGCTTCCCTTGAAGTTTCTGGATTCAACTGAAGGGGAAAAAAAAGGGGATGGAAAAAAGGATGGAAATATGGATGTGAATGTGGCTGGAATCAGTGGAGAAACAAAAAAAGAGTCCTGGAGCGGCTTTTGGAGTCATGTGACAAAAAGCAGCAGCTCACAGCCCGAAAAATAAAAATTGAAGGAAACATCACCTTTAACATCAAAAGATTCAGTGGATGCAGCCAACAGGAACCTTTTTTGAGAAATCTGCGGGCCCATTTTGACCTCCAGTAAAAAATTGATCCAAATTAATTCCAAAAAAGGATTGTTTGTATGTTAACTGAGAAATGGGCTGTAATGGAGATGTGGAATTTTAATAAATTCCTCGTTGTAAAGTCTCACCTCACACGGAGGATAAAGAGAGATCCTCTGTCCTGTGCAGGTAAAGAATTCCTGCTTTTTAGTACTTCCATACTTTTTAACACTTCCAGTTGTGTTGGGAAGTTTATTCCTGCGAGTTCCAGTTTCAGCTATCCTGGTGCTCCTGGGCCATTTCTCCAAAAATTTCACCCAAAAATCCAACCTGTGGAGGAAAAATTATTGGGACTTTTTTGGCTTTGGTTTTGGTTTTGTAGAGGTTTTTTTGTGTGTATGGGGTATTTTCTGCTTGTTTGCTTGTGGTTTTGTTTGTTTTGTTTGAGTTTGTTTTGTTTGGTTTGTGGGGTTTTTGGGTTTTTTTGTTTTTTTTTTTTTTTTTGTTTATTTGCCTTTACCCTGGCTTTAGTGCTGAACACCCTGGGTAAACTGGGACATTTTTTGTTTTTAAATTCATTTATTGCCTTTATCGCCATTTTTGTGCTGAATGCCTTGTGAATGGGACTTTTTTATTTTTAATTTCATTTTTATTTGCCTTCATGCCGTGTTTGTGCTGGAGGTGGGGCCGGCACAGGAGGATTGATTGCATTTCCAGCTGAGTAACCGCGGCAGATAAAGCTCAGGGCAGATAAACCCAGGCTCAGGGCTCTTTGTGCAATAGAAAGAGGAAATACCATTTTTCCCCTTAATTTGAGGTCTGGTAGAGACTGCGGAGGCGGGAAATGCCGAGAGCCTTTGAAGGGTTGAGGTGATTTTCCAGCTGGGAAAACGTGGGCTGAAGGAATTCTGTGGCCCTGGCTGCCTCAGGAGTGGCCCCGGCTGTTCCACCTGGGCAAACGTACCCGGGAAGTGGCTGGGAGGCAGAGGTGAAAAGAGAGCGGGAATGGGTGATTTTGGGATTGGTGATTGCAGAATTGGTGATTCAGGAAATTGGGTGATTTTGGAACTGGGTGATTGGGGAATCGAGAATTGCGGAATTGGGTGATTGCAGGAATTGGGTGATTTGGACGTATTTGGGACGGTGACTTGGAATTATCTCCCGTGTGTGGTCTACTGGCAATTGGCTGACATGAACTGGTCGCGGATTGTCATTCTGGGAACTGGGTTGACATTCGGTAGATTTGGGAATTGGGTGATTGTCAGGAATTCCGAGGCTATTAAGTTTCGCAAGGGAACTGATGGGTATGAAAATTCAGGAATTTAGGTGACATATCTCCGAGGCAATTGGCTAATATATAGGGAAGCTGCTGGCGAACAACCAAATTCAGAAGAAAATAAAAAGGCTCGCCTGCACTAATGTCCTCTCTGGGACAACATTGAGCGTGATTTCAAGGACAAAAATTGGTGATTACGAGGGACTCCTCACGAGACGTGGAGAGCAAGCAAATGTGAGGTGATAGGCCGGGACACATCGGGTGACTAAATACCACCGGACACCTCTGCGGATGACAAATTTCCGGAACGGGTAATTCTCGGATTCCGGGAACCGTCTCCAAACCGGCCCCTGGGCTGAACAGCAGAAGCGGGCACGTATCACAGCCCCCATCCCCACCACGCAGCCAACATCGTTTCCTCACGACAGGAATTTTCTAAAAGCCTAAAACACTACCGCCAGAAACTCACGGAAGAGGCTAAGAGGAGCGAGACGTAGGGCCAAATTGCTTTGAAGTAACTCCTTCACACATAAGATCAACCACACATATGACACAACAGGCAAATTGAAAATAAAATGTGTGTTGACATACGCCCTCTGCGCGCAGGAGGCGCGTGCAATTATTGGGAAAGGATGCAGGCCCCCGGAAAAGTACAGGACCTCCAAATAGCACGAACAGTAATTCACAGTCCACACGGGACATTCTCAACCTGCGACATAACATATCCCGAGGAAGCAACGACCGCTTGGGGATCGGACACTGTTCTCCTTCTCTTTCTTCGCAAGCATCCTTAAATAGGGATTGACGGCACGTGAACATGGCTCGGTGGTCGGCACTTATTCTCTATTTGAGGATGAATATCTCACCTTCATGCTACTTATGTCTGTGCTAATCACATCACGGAAAGCTCTTCCTATCAGTGAAACACTCGAGGGAATGTGGACCAAAAACGCTAAGTCGCACCACAAATCCCACAGGTAAGCAAAACATCCTCACACCTGTGGAAATGAGTGTCCATCAAAACAAAACCCTCTCCATCACTTTTAACCCTAGAAACCGAGGGCACAATGTCCCATAAAACCAACCACTTAAAAATCAGCGCCCTATAATCCCTCCCAAGAACATACCCATACATCGAGAAAGGGCAGCTTCGTCGCTCTGAAACCTACCCGAAATGGCTCCGATGAACATCGCCGAGCAGGCGGGTCCCCAAAGGCACACTCAAGAACACCCCACCCCACGGCCAGCCCTTCCAGCACCCACTGGCCACCCAGAAGCCATCACAGGGGGAGAAATAGCTCCTTCTGATTCCACAGCCTCCGCGTGGCTACGCAGGTGAATGCCTGTCCAATGGGCAACCAAAGCTGGAAAGGGGGACTCCTTGTTGATAAGGGACAGACATCCCTCATCCAAAACGTTAATATGTATAGAGAAGAAGACAAGCTGAGGAAGCCAAAGATGTTTGCTTTCTAACAAAGTCTTTGGGTGAATTCTGAAATGACACAAGTTCGTACCAAATTCCTACCTTGAAATAGATCAGAGGACGCCTTGACTTGAGGGGTTTGCGAAGGACACTGAGAAAACATATGAGAGTTTTTGAATGCCCACATACTGGAAGGAAGGCAAGACAAAAGTAAGCCACATTCAAGCGAGATTACATTTCCTTTACATTTATAAGTATGAGCCATCCTTTGTGCCATGCTTCATCTACTGACACCAAGATTAAAAAAAATTCAGAGGGTGCACCAAAATAACCAAGTTTTCCCCGAAAATGACTGAGCTGGCATATAAATCCTTTAATAGTCTGGCTCAGGCAAGTGCTGTGTCCTGATGAGCAGGGCAAAAAAGCCAGGGGAACAAGTTTGGATGACACCAAGCTATGACACGAGACATAGTGGCGTGTGAGGTGGTGTCATCAAATACAATCCTCTATCCAGAAGCTCCACCTGCCTAGCTGTAAACTGAAGGAGGCCAAGAGAAATCATTAAAGCATCAAGTAACAAAGAGCAACTCCTGCATCTCCTAGACAAAAGAGGTGGTGATCTAACATAATGAAAAAGGCTCAATTTCATTCATGTCCGCGAAACAACAGCAGAAACAGCATGAAAATGTAACACGTATTGCACAGCCGGTCAGAGGTGGGGAAGAAATTGAGTTCTCAACAGAGGCACAAGCAGAGATCAAGCTGTATGAAGAACAATGTACAAATCATATAAACCAGAATCCTTAAAAACAGAAACAGTCAACCGCCTTCACAGGCGGCTTTGCCGATGCATCCGAGCAGCCCAGAAGCAACCTCAGCCAAAGGCAAGGCAGCAAATTCAGCAGCAACTCCAGACAAGGACAAAATAATTTTTCCTTGATTTCAGTGGGAGCTGCATCCCCTTGCAGCCCGATAAATCCATCCCTGAGTGAGACAGGGCCACGTGTGCCTCTCTTGTTCTCTCACACACACCTACACAAACACAGACACAGACACGCCTCCAGCATGGAGCTCCCTGCTAGTTAACAACCTCTCTAGACCCTGTGATTAACCCCTGTCTGCGCTCCACACCATCACAACAGCAGCAAGAGAGCCCTGAATGGGCCTGATGGCACCTTGTGCTGGAAGCGTGAGAAACGACCATCAATGAGCCGCTTGAACCTTCAGGTAAGAAAGTGGACTGTTGGTAGTAAATGGAGGCAAACCAGACAAAGATGGTAAAAAGAGAGAAGATCAAGGGGAGAAGCACAACATATTACAGTGAGGGTTAACTTATTCCAGGAGAAGGGAGCTGATACTTCAACCAAAAGGAAAGGTCTCCCTTGCCAGCTCCCGATACTTATACCGGAAGCAACCAAGATGAACAAGACAGCAGCTGTAAGCTAAATAAAGATCCTCAACAGTCCATCAGTAGTTCCTACACTCAGCGTAAATAAAAAAACAGGATAAAACCCTGAACACTGAGAATGTTGACAGTTACTGTTTTTTGCTGTTCACAGGTCAGAGGAGGAAAACTTGCTTTTTGTGTTCCAAATATAGGTGAAGAAATCCCAAAGCCCCATTTCTAGCCAAGAAACCCATAAAAGATTGCCAAGGCTACCAGGACACAAAAGCAATAACATCAGGCTGCTAATCTGCACAAGAAACAGAACAATGCTGAAAATGACAATATAAGAACCAAAATCCTTCGAGATATAAATAATCAAATCAATATACCTAACACAAATGCACCCGCTGTGCTTCACCAGCACCCGAGTGTTAATCTCTCGATTTCTCCTGGCACTGGTGCTTCTGTGATGTTTTGGGCGTGCTCCTGCTTTTCCCTCTGCTGCTGGAGCGTGGATGAGAGGGAATTCCACGGTGGAGGAGGGAGCGGATTGGGTTCCCTTGCTCTGGTGTGAGCTGGTGGAGAAACAAGGGCCACCCACGTGTCTAAAGCATCGAACCGGCCCCTGCTCCTGTATTTCCATCCCTTCTGGGGTTGGAAGGAAAACTGAGGTGGAGAAACGATTTCTCCATGGAGTTCCTGGGCATTGGTGTTCCTGTCTGGAGGAAAAACATGGGCTCCTGTTGGCAAAGATGGTGGAAAAGGGGGCTAAAAAATGGTGGCAAGAGACAAAAAAAAAAAAAAGTGGAGAAGGGAGCAAAAAAAATGGTGGAAAGGGGCAAAGAGTGAGAGAAAGAGGCTAAAAAATGGTGGACAAGAGACAAAAAAAAAAAAAAAAGTGGAGAAAGGGAGAAAAAAATGGTGGAAAGGGGCAGAAAGGGGCAAAGAGTGACAGAAAGGGGCTAAAAAATGGTGGGGAAAGGGGCAAAGAAAAGCTCCTTCCTGATGATTCACTTCTATTTTTTCCATTAATGGGGTTGGAAGGGAAAACTGAGGCTGGAGAAACGATTTCTCCAAGAGGTTCCTGAGCATTGATGTTTCTCAGGCTGGGAGGGAAAAACAGGGCTCATGTTAGGAAAAGAAGTGGTGGGAAAGGGCTAAAAATGGTGGAAAAGGGAAAAAAATGGTGGAAGGGGGCAAAGTGGTGGGAAAGGGGGTAAAAAATGGTAGAAAAAGGGGCAAAATGGTGGAAATAGAGAAGAAAATGGTGGGAAAAGGGGCAAAGAAAAGCTCCTTCCCAATGTTTTTCTTCCCCTTTCCCTGCTGATGGGGTTGGAAGAAAAAACTGAGGCTGTATTTCTCCATGGGTTCCTGGGCATCGGCTTTTCTCTGTCTGGGAGGGAAAAATTTGACTCGTGTTGGCAAAAAGTGGTGAAAAACGGGCAAAAAGAGGTGGTAAAAAGGTAAAAAAGGTCCTTCCCAATGTGAGGCTGGGAGAGGGAGTGTTTTCTGTCCCTCGGGAGCTGCTGGAGGCGCCGGGGTGCCCTTGGGTGACCCGGGGCTGTGTAATCAGCCCAACCATCTGTTGGGAGATTTGGGTGCTCCCAGGAGCTCAAGCTGTCACCAAAACCCTGGCAGAGCTCGGCGGGGCTGGGGCTGTGGGATTTGGGAGGCTCAAATTTCGGGGACCCCACCCCAAAAGGACTCAGCTGCTCCTCGGGGGCAAAGGAAAACCCGCGGGAGGGCAAAATGTTTATTTTCACCTTCCTGTGATGGGCAAAACGTAGGAAGGTGGCTGGAGGTGCCCTGAAAAGTGGGAATAATTTGCTCAGGTCCCTCAAAAGCCTCTCAGAGAGAATTTTGAGGATAATTATTGGGAAAGAATATTTGGGAATAATTTGGAGAGAGGGGACTGCTCCCCAGCGAGTTCTTCCCCACAGTTCTACCTCCTCGGGGTAGTTTTTATGAGACAATAACATTTTTTTTATTTTTCCTGGTGTGCAAAACTTTCCACGGAGCTCCTCTGGCACCTCAGGTCTGGCTTAAAAGCTCTGGAATCGTCGGGGATTTTTTGTTTCTGGTTTTGAGGCTTTAAGGTGCAAATTTCTGATGTTTGCGTCTCACGCAGGAGGGTTTGGAATGAGCTTTTCCCTTTGTCTCTTTGCTGGGAAGGACCGAGAGGTTCAGTCAAGGCCCTGAGTTCTGGAGTCTGGAATTGAGGGCACGAAAAATGAAAATAAAAATAAAAAATGAAGGGAGAATTGGAAAAAAAAATTAAAAGGAAGGAGTTGCACATCCAATCTCGGGAATACCAGGGGCGGAGGGGGAGCAGGGGAAGGCAGATGAGACGGGGATGTCCCAATCCCAAACACAGCATACCTGGGATGAGGAGACCACTTTGGAACATCAAACACAGCATCCCTGGGGTGAGGGGACCCTTTGGAACCCCAAATATGACATCCCTGGGATGGGGCAGGATCCCTTTGGAACCCTAACACGGCATCCATGGGGTGCTCAGGGCTTGGGGGCCCTCCCATCCAGGGAATCCCAGGAAACCCCCTCAGTTCCCAGATTCAATCCCAGCCAGACTCCCTGGGCCCCTTCATCCCATGTTTTGCTGGCAGCAGGAGGGTTTCCTTTGTGTGTTTGGGGTTTTTCTCTCCTGCCTTTTCCCAGAGGTGAAGAGCGGACTGTGCTGGAGATGAGGGGTTGGATACCATTCACATTGGGAAATTCCTGATTTTCCTGCCAGCCCAGCTCGGGTTATTTATTTATTTATTTATTTATTTATTATATTTATTTATTATTTATTGTGCTGTGGGGTGGGATCTGGCAGCGCTCCATTGAAGAATTGGCTAAAAAAATGACAGCGGAGATGGGAATCCAGAGGAGGAGGAGAGGAGAAGAGAGGAGGAGGAGGAGGGAGAGGTTTGAGGAGCTGAGACTGATCCAGGTACCTGGA